>MQRK01219720.1:14588-25086 GCA_001938485.1 Girardia tigrina
TTCATTAGATTCAAATAATTAATCAAATAACATATCAATCCCATCTGAGTAGGAGAGTCACAAATCTAAACAGCATACAAACAACAAACTTACAACATTCACAATTATCCCTCACAGTTTTAATGCATAAAATACATAAAAAATACCAGATGGCAGTAGTTTGATTTCCCATTTAACATGTAAGGATCAGATGCATAATATTAATTATTATGAAATATAATAATTTTTCAGATTATTTCCTTTTTAATTCAACCTTCTAATGAACAGGACTTGTAAAAATCATCCAGACAGATTCTGTTACATCTGTGGATAAGTTACCTTTCCCAAGAGAAAACTCAACATCCCTGAATTCGTGAAGAAAAGCTACCATGCTTACTTTGGTGTAAAATTAAGTGACCAGGACAAAGTGTTTGCCCCTCATTTTTGTTACCAGACCTGTTTCAATAATCTCCGTGGATGGTGGAACAAATCGAAGAACTGTCTCCCCTTTGCTGTTCCTATGGTGTGGAGAGAGGGTAGAGACCACCCTACTGACTGTTATTTCTGCTTGACAAATCTTGAAGGTAAAATAAATAACATGAACATTCAACTTTATTAGAGTACATCTGACCAATACTATATTTTTATAGGTGTGACAACTAAGAAGAAGAAGCAAGTTGTGTATCCTGATATATCCGCTCAGAGACCCATTCCGCATGGTACTGGGTTGCCAATTCCTAAACCTCCTGACTCTTCTTCTACTTCATCATCATCAACCACTGTTGTTACTGATCTGCTGAAGCGTTTTCAAGCACTCGGTGCTCGCATGTCTATAAAACTCCACTTTCTTAGCTCTCACCTGGATTACTTCCCAGATAACTGCGGAGATTACTGTGAAGATCAAAGGAAGAGGTTCCACCAAGATAAACGAGTCATAGAGGAACGCTACAATGGCCGCTGGGACGTGAATATGCTGGCCAATTATTGCTGGATCTTGAAGAGAGACTCCCCAAATGCCTCCCATGCCCGCAAAGCCAAGAAAAGACAATTTATTTCACCTTAACTTTTCCTGAATTTGATGTTTTACATAACAATAGAAAAATAGCCTGTAAAATGTGCATTTAAATAAATTAAATTGTGTGAAAACAGGGGCCAAACGAGAAAAACCAATAACATATTCGGCATCAGCATGCCAAAATAGTAAATAATTGGCTGAAAAACCTTAAAACATCAAAAAAAATTTTTTTCGTCAACCAGCGCTATTAATATATTGAATTGGATTGATGAATTGCTCAGACAGTGTTACTAAGGATTGTTGTAAAAACAATTCTGATTGTGACAATAACAAATGTTTTGGTTGTAATTTTTCTCTTCTTGATAATTGTTAAGAGAACTCACACATTACATTCACATTTTTGATCATCTCTATGATGATCAATAGTATTGCTTTCACTTAAATCCATCACTCAATTTTTCCAATCTCATTCCAATCTGAACTAACTTGAAGAAAATTATTTTATTTAAAATATTTAATTTAAATGTTATTGGCTAAAATAACATTACTTTTTATAATCATTTTTAGACATTAATTTGATTTTATTTATTTAAAAATTTACAAAAATAAAATCAATAAATTTATTTAAAATTTACAATAATAAAAATTAAAAATTTAAGTATTAAATCTAAATTTGAATAAATTAGTTTCAGATTATAAGAATTAAAATATTAATCATCCATCTGATTAGGAGAAACATAATCTAAAATCAACAAACAACATTTAAACATGCACACACTACACAAAAACATCAACACACCAAATATTCCTCACAAAAATTATTTAATATTTATTTTAAATATTTAAATGACAATTAAATCAAAAACTTTCTAATGAAGTAAAATAAATAATTTACTTGAGGTAAAATCAGATGTTTGTCCTTCATCGGATTTTGTTGCTTGGTTAAGAGACGGTTGTTTATGTCTTTGCTTGGCGGCTTCAAATGCTGCTCTTTCATTCTTAATATTATAAGTTTGTTAATATTCGCATTCATACAAATTTGAAAGTTCATTACATTCTACACAGACTTCTCATTTTCTCAGCTAATTTAAATTAAATTGCATAGCTCTTGTCTAATCTATTATTGAAGATAACACACTTCATATTATGTTTTACATAAATCTTAAGTTTAAGTTTTAAAATTTTCAAATCGAAGTACATAAATATAAATAAAACAGAGTGAGCATTTCTGAAATCTTTACCCTCTTATAATTTAATAGCATGAAACGTCCATCCCACGGGTAACTAACCAAAAAACATCATAACATTTAACATTCCCCAAACACTCCATTTGAAACTAATCTAATAAAATATTATTTTTCAAAAATTTCGTCGTAACAATTTAAAATGTGATGATAAACTTCGATATTAGCCCAGTTAGTAATTGATAAATGTAGAACTAATTATAAAATGATGAAAAATTAAAATAAATAAATTAAATAAAAAATCTTTTAAAAGTTACTTCTTTTCTTTGATCTATGGTTCGTTCATTTTTGATGGATTCTGTCCTGTACTGTGAAGAAACACTTATTTCGGAAAGCTTTCTCAAGCCCCCAGGATTTGCCTGGTTGTTTCTGGAAGAATCATATTCACTGGGATTCAAAACCAAATCAGAATGTTTTACATCGGGAAGAGTGGTATTGAGTAGTGGGTGATTTTTTGAATTAAATGATTGAACGTTTTCTATTTCCAGAGAATCTCTGTCAAAGTTGTTGTTATATTGTTCGTTGTATTCTTCGGAACAATTCGAAAGAGATTCTGAACTGGACCTTAAATCAATATCAATGATTCCTTTAGCTCCAGGAATTTCGAGACTACTATTTTGAGAAATGAGATCAAGAGGAGGAACAGAGGAATTTTTTAATTTTTTAGGAATCTTTTTTCTTGAAAAATCTTCATACCTAAAAAAATTAAAATTTTGTTTCATAATGGTATTTATATATTAAATATTTCTTAATATTTCAATAATACATTGTTTTCCAAATAAGACCTTAATTTTATTATCAAGAATTATATGTTTAAGTATGCTTGAATCAGGGTTTTCTTAGATGCCATCAAAAATACAAATTTTAATAAAATTAAGAACGTTATTTGAAAAACGACAACCTTATATGCTTCATAAATGGTCATAAATCTAATTAACCTCGATGTACTTATTTCAGTGCTCCATTTTGATGTTGAACGTCATTTTAAAGAAATTTATAA
Source organism: Girardia tigrina (assembly GCA_001938485.1). Taxonomy (NCBI): domain Eukaryota; kingdom Metazoa; phylum Platyhelminthes; order Tricladida; family Dugesiidae; genus Girardia; species Girardia tigrina. The sequence continues at coordinate 17,827 of MQRK01219720.1, forward strand.
CTGTTTTCTGAGAAAATTACTGACAAATTTTATTTTAATTCTTCATTTTACTTGATTTTCGCACCACTAAATGTCTTCTTTAATTGGTTTAACAGACAAAAATATATATGATCAAAATCAGGAGTTAATGGAGACTGAATAGCTTCACAAAATCAGATTTTTAAGCACTTCTTGTGTTGCATTGAATTTTTGGATAATTCATTATCATTTAGCCACAAAAGATTCTACAACCATGAATGTCAGCAAGTTGATAAAATTTTCAGAGTTAATAGTTTTATCTGTAGAAATAATTTTCTAGACATCCTCGAATTCCAAAATACGTTCTACATCACATAGGTTATGCAAAAAGCTATACCGAAAATTATTCAAAGGCTTTTCTTGAAAGATCACACTTTTTTAAATTTATTGACTAAGAATGCTTTGACTAAGAATGAAGAGACTCGACGGAGCATAAATTTCAGCCATTCTATTTACTTAAAGGATGTGGACTATCTTTTGTCACAGTCCGTTTTCCGTCCTTTCATCGGTGACCAAACAAATGCGCGTACAGACATTTGCGCTAAAAGCGGATCGCAAAACTTTTTTTTAATTACTTAATGTTAAAGATATTTTTGAATTATAAAAGTAATAGAATTTTTTGAAAATTTTTTATTATTATTTACTTATTGCTAAAATATTTTTGAATTATAAAATTTATAAATAATGTATTTCTACTGGTATTTACTATATATGTTTTAATTGACAATCGGTCAATTCCCTTGATTTTTGTCCTGATGAAAACAAAAATGCAGTTTGACTTTGAACGGATTTTTCTGAAGTGTTTTGATATATTTTGAATTAGAATGTATGAATGCATTGTCTTTTGTGTTTCCCAATGTTATGATATTTGGTTGTCTACTTCATCTTGGACAATCTTTATGGCGCCGAATACAGAACGAAGGCTTATGTAACCTTTATCGTAAAGACAAAACGTAAAGTTATTTACAAAAATGTTGATAGCACTGAGCTTTGTTCCTCCGAAGATGTTAAAGTAGCTTTTGATGACTTGGGTAACAGGAGACTTGAGTGTCTTGAAAATAATTATAATTGGGCGATTGAGACGCAATCGACGAGGTCAAACTCTGCTTTCTATCACAATGTGGAATATGCGAGAACGTGCTGCTAAAGGTTTGCCTTGAACTAATAATTCAGTTGAGGGTTAGCATAGTGCATTTCAGTCATCTGTTGATTGTCATCATCCTACAATTTACAAATTGATCAATCATTTCCGTCGTGAACAGGACTTGACAGAGCAAACTATAAGTCGTATATTTAGTGGAATTTCTACTCAAACAGCCAGCAAATCTAAGTACGTACAATTATACAAATGTCTTGCTGCAATTATTCCTACTTATAATGCACATGAATTTCAGGAGTATTTGCACGCAGTAGCTATTAATATTTAGATTGTCTCTTTTAGATAATTGTTTAATTGATAAAAAAAATTGTGCTTTTTACCACGTTTTTATTAGCTTGCTTTCTTGTCTGTTTGTCTGTTTGTCTGGAACAAATCTTGCAATTGATTTTTCGACCACTTTCAGTCATCCAATTGAGCTGAAATTTTATACAGGCTTGCTTCCGATGACAATACAATTTGATAAAAAAAATTTTGAAAAAAATTCCTAAATGATAACTAAAAATAGTTAAAACTAAAAAAACTATGCCCAAAAACGTGGGGCATAGAAATGATCGATTGTTACTAAAAAGCAGTAAAGAGGAAATAGCAGTTACTAATAGCAGTAATTCAGAAATCCGCCCAACGTTTTTGGTTAGGTATAAAATTTCTCACATGTCTAGAAAAAAATTATTTTCCTCTTTTTAGTGCATTGGTAATGCTTGAAAAACGTGGTTGTTTTTATAAAAAAATTTTTTTATTAATAATATTTTAATATTTTGTTTCAGTATATTGAATTAATATAGGCATTAAGATTGGTATTGACATTAAATATTTTAAATATATTAAAAGAATTATTGCAATAAAATCCAATACTTTAATTTGACAATGACTCAAAATATCTTTAGCAATAAGTAAATAATAATAATTTTTTTTCAAAAAAATTTATTAATTTTATAATTCAAAAATATCTTTAACATTAAGTAATTAAAAAAAGTTTTACAATCCCCTTATAGCGCATTTGTCGGGGTACCCTTTTCATCAAATTTAATAGTAAAAAATTATGAAGTAAAAATGCTACATGCTTTTAATTCATTATTTGCTTAGCAATCGCTTCATTCTTCTCTTACAAATATTTAAAGACTCGGATAATTAAACTTGAATGTTGTTCTTTTCTTTACATTTGTAATAATTCCAAAACATTTATGTTAATCTTTCTAATTTTTCTTTCTCAAGGGAAAATACTGCGATTTATTATTCATCAGGTGATGAAGAAAGTTCATTATCCAAAAACTTTATATTGCAGGATATACAATGTTATCTTCATCAATTCAACATCAATAGAAATCTAGGGATTAAAAATATTCCTGAAAAAATTAATGAGCTGGCGGAAGTGTTACAACCTGTCTTTCTAGGAAGAATTTGAAAATTATCATTAAAGAAACTTATCAGTTTCAACAGTAAAACTCGATAGAAAATCAAACAAAGGTAGCTAAACGGATGAATGCATCTAAAAATGAGAAGGTATTCTTGGTCATGGAGATATTGACTAGGAATTGCACTAAGTTATTCGACTACAAATATTTACCAATTTTTGTACAAAAAAAACATAAGCAAAGATTCACACTATTTGCAGAAATTGTGATGTTAGTTTTCATATGAAAAGGGGCTGGAAGATTTTTCATACTATACTTCTATTTTTTAATATTTTATTGTGTTATTTTATCGTTTAAATTAACAAAAAAATATAAAAACAAAGCCGGAAACAAAAGAATTAATTATAGTTTATGGTTGAGGTCAAAACATTTGGGGGTTAAATGTAAAGTCAAGCTTCAAATATCAAATAGTCAAAAAGAAAATGTTAAAAGAAAAATATTTTTTCTTGTAGCACCTCAAAAGAAGTTCACCAATTTATTTAGCTATCAAATATCAATTAGATTAATAAGCGCAAACGATTGATTCCATTAGACACATTGATGTTCACAGTGGGGCAAGGTACATCAATTGCTTCCCCTGGACATTTAATGTTTTAAATTTTTTTTAAAAAATATCTGACTAAGAAATTGTGAAATTATAACGGCATGCTTGAAGGATATTGGCAGTTAAAATCTATAAAAAATATTTTACATAAATAGACTGAGAAAAATTGCATTTCTAGAATTCTATTCCAAAAATAGAATAAGGAAACAAATAAAAGAATAAGGAATTAAAGATTTTTATTCATTTTTTAATTAATGACATTGTTTGAATTTAAGATTATAAAGTGATTTTATTAGACAAAATATTAGGTTGAACCAAAAGTCTTCTCGTATTTTCTACGTCTTTTTGTTCAATTGTTTCTTATTACCAAATAAAGATATTTTATATACATGTGTTATATGTTTTTAAAGCCCTTGAACTGCTCTATCACAATATATATTAAAACTTCTAATTAGTCGTTAATATAATTTTTATGGTCTTTTAGAAAAATCATAAGAAATTTTGAAATTCGTGTTCTTTTACGCCATTACTGGAAACAGGGCTTAAACGCAACTGCAGCAACAAAGAAGATATGCGAAATTGAAGGCGATAATGTGGTCTCAAATCGTTATGCACAAAATTGGTTCAAATGGTTCAACAAAGGCGACATTGATCTCGGAGACAATGCACGTTCAGGCCGACCTATTACCGTAGATTCCGGAGCAATTCGTGAAGCCATCGAGACAAATCCGTCAATAAGTACTAGCAGATTGTCGGCCGAACTCGATATTCCTCAAACATCCATTGTACGACACCTTTACGTTCTTGGCAAGGTCAATAGACGATGTCGAGAAGTGCCTCATGAATTGACACAAATTCAAGCCGAAAAGCGTTTCGAAACTTGTCACAAATTGCTTGAAAATCCGCGCGATGACCGTTTCATCCGTCGAATTGTAACTTGCGATGAAAAGTGGGTTTACTTCAGTAATCCAGACCAACAAAATCAATGGTTGGACCCCGGAAAAATGGCGAAACCGGCAGCGAAACGAGATCGTTTCTCAAGGAAGGCACTTTTGTGTGTTTGGCGGAATTTCGAAGGCGTGATTCACTTCGAGCTGGTTTCGAATGGTCGTACCATCGACGCTGACCTTTACTGCGCCCAACTTGATCGAATGTATGCGGCACTTGGCGAGAAATACCCCGCTTTGATCAATCGAAAGCGAGTTCTTCTACAACAGGACAATGCAAAACCGCACACGGCCAAACACAGTTCTTACTTCTGAAGAACCAAAGAAACATTTTAAGAAAGAGTCACTTCCTAAAGATGAAACAGTACACGTTTTGAAAAAGGTATTTTGTTAGAAATCGATTAATATTATATCAAGCAAATCTATATACAATCTTTGCAATTTTAACCCACTTCCCATGAAATTTTCAGGGTAGTTGTATTTTGCTATATCGTATCACTTTAACAAATCGAATGATCTCAATTTTTGGCAAAATTCGTTTTACTATTATCTACAAATGTTTAGAGTTTTTTTGTAATTTAAAGGGGCTTACTCAACCGGAGTGAATATCTTTCAGATGGCCATGGAAGGGAGCAGGCTGGATGGCATTTGCATGATGAGTGTTCATCGTCATTTAATATGAAAAATGAAAGAACAATTTTTTGAAGACGTTCTTCATCATTTTCGTTTAGAAAAAAGGAAATTACAATGCCTTTTTTTGATTAATACATAATTTTTCAAATGATATTTAATTTATTTTTATATTGTAACATTTATTATTTTTATAACAATCGCAAAGCGTGATTCCATTAGGTACTATTCAAAATCACCTGGAATTTTGTACTTCATCAATTGGAAGATTTTCGATATATTTCAGTTGATCAATATCGAAATTCTTATTCTGATACAACTCAGGATTCTTCTGCAGAAACAGAGGCGCAATATCGCTGTCTCTGTCCTCCATTCGACTGCTGATGAATCGGAACTCATCGTTCTCTGTGTCAGGCCAGTCAACATAAACTCGCTCTTTATTGTCGTTAGTCCTCAAATCTCCTTTTATTATTGAATGGTCCATTCGATAAATGTGTTTGAAAAATAGTTTTAGTTGAAATGCTTTTGACACATTTGAAAAGCACAATTTTATCTTAGATACACAAATATTTATTGATTGATTTAAACAAAGTGATTTTTTATCAATTAATTATTTTGATAATTGTGAATCAATATTTTTAAGTAATTAAATAAAATGAAAAGTTCTTTTCAGTTAAATTTATTTTTAAGATATTTTGAATTAATTTTTTATCAATATTCTGAAATTTAATAAAACTTTTAATCTAAAATTTAAAACAGTATTGAATTAATAATAATTAAGCAAATTATACTGCGAATGACAAAATTTTATTTATCTACAACTGTTTTTTTCTTTCAAAAACCTTCTGAAAAGAAACCCGAAAGTCAAGTTTTGAAAATATCTCAAAACAGGCACTCCTTCAAATACACAGGAAAGGCGGTGTAATTCTCAAAACAATTTTTAAAACAAGTTTATTGATCGAACGCACGGATACTGACAGAAATGGCATATGAGAGAATTACATTGCACTTTCCGGAAACCCTGTTAAGAGCTCGTTTTAATTTAATTAAAAGTTTGACAGATTTCAAATTGGTTAAAATATTAACTTTGCGATATGTTTTTGAATTAAAATAAGATACATGTCTGACAGACCAAATAGAATGTATTCTTATGCCTAAAAATCATTATATCTTAATTGATCAAATGGCTGATAAAATATTATACATCAAATATTCACTTGATTTAAGAATGGTTCGCGGATAAAAATACAAAAACGATATGAAAGACCAGGAGTTTGGAAATTCAAAACAAAAAGAACAAAAGAAGACAGAAAAAAGTGATATCAAAAGATATTGAATAAATTAAAACGGTTTCAACGAGTAAATAGCTTTAATGATTTTTTAGTTGTACCATAAAAAATTCTGTTGCTTCCACAAGTGATGGTGCAATTATAAATATTATTGTTGGTTTTCCTGTTTATATGTACAATGGTCTTAAAAATTTATTAAAATTTATTAGTTTTTGATCCGTATATTTGATAGTACCGACATATCAAGTGCTGGAGTTCGTTTGTGGCTTAGATACTATCTTTCGTTTGTATTTAATTTAGGATTTTTCATTTCTTTCTCAAAATTTTTAAATTATAGGTTGATTTTTTCTAATGGATTATTGATATTGGAGTATCTTAGATGTATTATTGTTTTGATTATCTTTGCCGTTGAATTTTGTTGATTTGACTGTTGAGTTCAGCTTGAATTTGATTATCTGAACTTACTATTGCCCAGTCTCTTACAGTTTTAATTTATATTTATGTTGAATATAGTTTATTAAAATCTTTTTTATAAATTTTGTTTTAATAAACTGAGTGAAATGGAATTATTTACTCTTTTATTTAAGTAAATATAAGATAAATATAAATAATAAAGATAAAACTCAGAAAAATGTAAATAAGCAGCTTAGAAAATAAAAGAGTTTATTTGATAAAAGTAAACAAGAAAAATCAAAAAGTAAATAAAAACAATTTAAATTTAAAAGAATAGTATATAAAAGAGGCGATTGTCAAGAAAAGATGCCCTCAATTATATAGCTTAAAGGAAAAGCTAGAGAGAAAACCTTAATAGTCGATTATTGAATTTAATTTAAAATTTTTAATTTTAATAAATGATCATGCAAAATGATTATCACAATTTAAATTAAAATAGTATGACGGGAATGCAAAAAGGTAAGATGTGGAAGATGTAACAATACAGGACATAGAACTGAGGAATGTTACACGAATTCGAATAAACGATACCAAGGAAGAACGGATTATCAAAGGAGAACCCAAAGAGATAGCTGACAATTCTCAGATTCACAAACGAAAAGTCCAGGAAATCGGAACTCAGACGACTACAGATCGCGATGATGGAAAAGGAAGAATACCGAAAAGAGCGAGAACATATAGAAAAAAACGAATCCTGCAAAGACGACGAGGAACCGTTCTTGGCACTAAAGTATGTGTTCTTAAACACAGATCAGATCATATAAATTATATATATATATATATATATATATATATATATATATATATA
>MQRK01219722.1:6613-20510 GCA_001938485.1 Girardia tigrina
TGTTTTATTATAGGAATCTTGCCTGTGTGTCCAGACACACTTCAAATTCAAAAGTTCACGTGCGGCCGCGTCACCGATGACTCGGTCAAAATTGTCGGGTGATGGTTGACTCATGGTGACTTCTTAATTAATTTTTGTTTATTTTAATTAATTCTTGATTCTTTGCAGTGATATAACCTCTCAGGGGAGTGTCATTTCGGTTTGTGGATTTTGGAATTGGGCCGCTCGTGCGATGGCCTTTCGGGAGAGGGTCAGTTGACCTCTTAACTATAATGGATAGTCCGGTAAGGAACTTTATCGTTTTTTGGGTGCACTTTCAATTAAAATTTTCCTGTAGGCTCCATAACTTCTCTCAACACATGGCAATTAATAGATCGACTGTCTTCAAGGATGCACCTCACAACTTCTATCCGGAGAGGGATTAAGGTTCATTTCTCTTTATCAGGTAATTTATTATTCGACTTTATCTATTCCCTTTACGTTCTGTTTCTAGATCTCACACTGTATGCTAATGCTGTGTCGGGTTACGAGGAGACCGAAAACAATCCCGACCCTCAATTCAATGTCAAACTTCTGTCATAACGCTCCAAATATATGTATTATACTAAAATCACGTTTTGTTCTTGTTTTATATCTTTTTAGTCGCAATATGGTTTGGTTTATTAACTTTTGAACCGCAACATATCGTTGGTCATAAAGGGAAGATACGACACATGTTATAAAATAATTTTTAATTATTAATCTATTCAGATGGTTACGCAGATTACTTATTAAATTACATTAATTACAATACTACTAATATCTTATCATTATTGATCAGGACTGAGATTTGGATAAAGTTATTATGAAGAGATTAACATTTGTTGGGTCAGATTGAAGTGCGTACTTTATTTTATGAAAATATAATTGTGAACTAACTGACATCTATCTTGATTATTATTAAAACACCAACCCAGCCCATCAATATCAAATCTATAGCTTTCGGCTTGTGAAAATAAATTTGTCGATAGAAAAATAAACTATTCGACTCTTTTTGATGCTAAAAACATATATGAACTTAAAAAACTGTATTTCAGGTATTTTTTGTATATACACGCTCGGATGTAGCGTACGTATACGATGTATGATGCACTTGTTTTTTATGTGAAGCTTAAACAGTGTCAGCATGTCTGGTACGTATTGTATTTGAAAAAGAATTTGAATCTTGTTATTGAACCGATAACCGAAAATGGAAAAAAGGAATATCTCAAATCATTCGTAATAAGACGAATCGGAAATATTTTGATACAAAAAGAAGATAAGAAAGGAAAAATGAATAAAATTTTTTTTATCAAAAAAAGTTTTTTATAGTTTTTATTATGTTTTCCATTTAGCGTAAAAAAATTGTAAAAAAATGTGCGTAAAAAATGTAAAATTAGCGTAAAGTTTGTAACATTAGAGTAAATTTTGTAAAATAAGCTTAAATTTGAATTCATTTTGTTTTTTATTAAATTTATAAATATGTGATAATTTAAAAGCAATCACAAATTTGTTTTTTTGTCAAATTGATTAATTGATCATTAACCTATAATTTTCTATTTATTCATATATCATCGTCGATGAGTACACATTACATCAAAATGAATAGTTGGTTGAAAATCGTTTAATAAATTTGTTTCACATATAAATTAAGTAAGCTAATTTTAGAATGGTACAAAATTTTAAACAATCCAAAACCAAATCAATCTAAAAAAAGCAAGAAAAAATGCAAATAAAATATAAATTAATAGAAATGACAAATTTAATAGAAAATTAATAATTTGAAAATAAAATTAAAATTTGATATTGATTTTTATCGATAATTTTTGTTTATATAATATAAACAAACAATCAAACAACTTCGTAATCCTTCCGTTGTAATAATCGCGAATTCAAGTAAGATCGAGTAATATTTGATGATTTGACCGAATAAATCGATAATAAATAAACGAAACAGACAGAGAAATAAAATGGCGTTTAATGAGTTAACGAGGCGAGTGAACGAATCGTTTGTGAGGGTTCAATCGAAAATGGACAATTTAGACAGTTTCGCCATTAATAATCAGTTCGACAATTATCAAAATGAAGAGAGAATCATTTCTGAAATAATGAATAAGGTTGATTGTTTTAATGAACTGATTGGATATTTTTTATTATCGCTTGTTTATAATAATGAGTTTTCGTTTATTATTATTTACCGTTAGAATACAAACTGAAATTAAATATTTTTTCTGAGTTTTCGGTTACAGAAAATTAATTTCCAACTCGATTTATGGCAAATAAGTTAAAGATTTTTAAGAAATTTATTATTGAAGATGTTTATCAATTGTCATGCTTCGTCATTAATGTTTGCTATAAAAATATTTGAACTTAAAGAGTGATTAATGTGTTATTCAGTATTTACGCAATTTCACTTTTACTTATTGTCAGTAATTCAGATATGTTATTAAAATTTTTTGAAAGAATCTCAAATTAAATATATTTTTTTGTATTCATAATCAATGCAATTAATTTTAATATATTCTTCCTGTTTAATTTTAATATTTAATTCAAAATATTTATAATTATTGATTTTGAATCTTATAATTAAATTATTTAAATTTCGATCTGCGAAATGAAAATCCACTAAATTCTTATAAAGAGGAAGAACAATTTGTTAAATATTGGAATGTTAATTTTATTGGAAGATTTAAAAATATTTTATTTGTAATGATTCTATTGGATATTAATGGGATTTTTTATTTATTTAAATAAATTTAAAGCATTGTAATTTCCTTTGGTCATTTTACATCGATTAGAAATGACATTTATGCATTTAAAAGTGGTATCATTCATATGATTTAATGACTATCATGTTTTTTACGCTTAGTAGAGTAAATTTTTTGTTAATTATTTCATGAATATTTATGAATTAATTTGTGATTATTTATAAATTAATTTGTGATTATTTATTAATTAATTTGTAATTATTTATGAATTAATTTGTGAATATTTATTAATTAATTTGCGATTATTTATGAATTAATTTGTGATTATTTATAAATTAATTTGTGATTATTTATGAATTAATTTGTGATTATTTATGAATTAATTTGTGAATATTTATTAATTAATTTGCGATTATTTATTAATTAATTTGTGATTATTTATAAATTAATTTGTAATTATTTATGAATTAATTTGTAATTATTTATAAATTAATATGTGATTATTTATGAATTAATTTGTGATTATTTATGAATTAATTTGTGATTATTTATGAATTAATTTGTAATTATTTATAAATTAATATGTGATTATTTATGAATTAATTTGTGATTATTTATGAATTAATTTGTAATTATTTATGAATTAATTTGTGATTATTTATGAATTAATTTGTGATTATTTATTAATTAATTTGTGATTATTTATGAATTAATTTGTGAATATTTATGAATTAATTTGTGATTATTTATGAATTAATTTGAGAATATTTATGAATTAATTTGTGAATATTTATGAATTAATTTGTGATTATTTATTAATTAATTTGTGATTATTTATGAATTAATTTGTGAATATTTATGAATTAATTTGTGATTATTTATTAATTAATTTGTGATTATTTATTAATTAATTTGTGTTTATTTATGAATTAATTTGTGATTATTTATGAATTAATTTGTGATTATTTATGAATTAATTTGTGAATATTTATGAATTAATTTGTAATTGTTTTTGAATTAATTTGTGATTATTTATGAATTAATTTGTGATTATTTATAAATTAATTTGTGATTATTTATGAATTAATTTGTGATTATTTATGAATTAATTTGTGAATATTTATGAATTAATTTGTAATTGTTTTTGAATTAATTTGTGATTATTTATTAATTAATTTGTGATTATTTATAAATTAATTTGTGATTATTTATGAATTAATTTGTAATTGTTTTTGAATTAATTTGTGATTATTTATTAATTAATTTGTGATTATTTATGAATTAATTTGTGAATATTTATGAATTAATTTGTGAATATTTATGAATTAATTTGTGATTATTTATGAATTAATTTGTGATTATTTATGAATTAATTGGTAATTCTTATTAATTAATTTATTGATATTTATTAATTTATGATTATTAATAAATTTTTTTAATGTGTCAAGTGGCATATATGAATACTTACGGTTCTTACAAATGCTTTTAAATAATGTATGTATCTGTGTTTGTCTGGTGAATATGTGATGAGGTTTGTTTGGATTTTTCCTATCCTCTCTATATAACCTGACATTTCTCATAGCTAAACGTTAATTAATTCAAATATGTTACAAATTATAATAGCTGATGATGTTTAAATGGCAAAGGACGTTCAATAATCAATTTCATAAAAAAAGTCGAAAAATTTTCAATGCATATTTATGGTTAAAAACTAAATCCAAACAAATTTTTATGCGGTAGTTCATTTTTATATTTTAAGAAAATATCACACAAACTTAAAAATATAATTTTTAAATGGTTAAAAATTATATCAAATATTTTTTTCGATTTTTTTTAATTTAAGAAAAATATGCATGAAAACATTTATTTAGAAAGAAATTGAAAATAATAAACGTAATAGCTCATAAAAATTATTCTAATTTTTATGTGATATCATGAAAACGGATTAAAATACTAAAATAATTTTGAAATATTTAATGATTTATTTTTAATGAAATATTTTAGAAAATTAAAAAAATAATATAAATGAGATCCAAAATATGATAATTTATATCTTTCTAAAAATAATTTTCACAATAAATGAAAATTAATGAAAAACATTTTTTACTATTTTATAATTTATTTTTTTGAAAATATTTAAAATTTATTTAATATTTATTTGAGAATTAAAAATAAAGAAAATTATTTGGTTAAAAATCAGTAATGAATGTGAATCAAATATAAAATAGAAAGAAAACAGATACAGGGTTATATACTAAAAGCTTCTGTGAACCTAAGGACAATAGAAGTATGATAAAGGGTTCGCTATTTAGGTGTCAGTATCTGTCATCAACATATAAAAAGGCAGATGCAAGCACAGATAAACTAACAGAACTATTGCAGAAAAATGGCTATTCAAAATCATTTTTAGAGAAATTAACTAATGAGACGATAAATAAATAAATGAATAAAGAACATGAGGGGAAAGACGAATTAAAACCCGATAGATTATCTAATGAAAATTTTAATATTGGATATTCGCTAATCGTTCCTTATTCAGAAGGTTACAAAAAATTGAAATCGTCTATTTTAAAATCAATCGATAGTAAAAATTTGAATTTAAAAATCATTTCTAAATCTTACAAAATTCAAAGAGTGTTCAGCAATAAATCTCGTACTCCTTTAATGTTCCAATCTGGTTTATCAATTTTCGTGTAATGGGTGCAACATTGGAGAGACGTCTCGTCATCTCTGTGCACGGATTCAGGAGCATGGACGATTGGGTAGTGGGAGTAATATTGCTGGACATATGAAAGGTTGTAAATCGGAGGTGAAAACAACTAATTTTAAAATATTGTGCAGTAATTTTAAAAATTATTGGAAAGAGTTACTTGTGAAGCATTATTGATTAATAATAATCACTTAATCCGGCCAATAATGTACAAACAAGTCTTTCTTCCAATTTGTTGAAAATATTTAATTAGTTATTACACAAGATGTTTGCATAAGATGTTTGTGAAGATCTATTAGAATTAGAACAGTTTTTCCATTGATAACCACATCGATAACTTTTTTTCTCAAAAATTAAGTTACAACAATAATTAAAAAAACACAAAGTAGAAAACCTGAGTTATTTAATAATAAGTTAATGTTGTACTGTGCCTTTGAGACAAAAATAATTTATATAATACTTCTTATTTTGTATATTGATTTTCTTTTTTATGCCTTTTGTCAAGTGCATCAATCTATTTTCCTTAAATACACTGAAAAAATTTACTTGCTCTATTACACTCAGTCGATTCTCAAAATTGATCTAAGCGAATCAAAAATAAATTTTAAAAAAATATGAAAAATTAAGAAAAAAAATTTTAAATTATTGGAAAGTTATATGGACAAACTTTTGTCATTTAAAGGACACTGAGAATCTTAAAATATATCTGTTTTGACAGGCGTTGGCAGATATCGAAAGGTTAGAGGTACTGTCGCGCAAGGAGCCTCTGATAACGAGGAGCCAGAGTAAGATGCAGGTCGATCAGTTGCGGTACGACTACAATCACATCCAGAGCGCCATCAGAACCATTAACATGAAAATGTAAACATTCAGTTGTTTTTTTCCGAATTCTTTTACTACATCTATTTTTACTTATAATTTTACTTTCGATGCTAAAAAAGTTTAAAACATCCTTCAATAAAGTCGACGACTTATTTAACAATAAATGGGAGTGAAACTTTAATGACTTTTAACAAAGGAAAATAAAAATTGTTTTCATTTTGTAGTTATTTGTGAACAATTAAATTCTTAGTGACAAATCGGTCTTAAGAAATGAGAGTCATTAAAAAAAATGAAATAATCATGCCGAAAAAATTTTTGGTGTACAAGCTTTTATAATTTGTCATATGTCTGCGGTTCTGTGTCTATTTCACCAACTTCCCACATCAAAAGACTTGGATTGTAGTGATTTGTAATGATTTGTTGTATATAAAATTATTCAACTGAATAATTTTCTCACAAAAACCAAAGATGAGAAAGTTCATAGAAGTGTGATTTAAATCTGAAACAAGAAAGTGAGTTTTTGTTAAAACTTCGTCTTAATTGTCTTACTTACTTAACACTTACTTTTCAAGAAAATATTAGAGAATGATGAGAGAAAAAAAAGTGAAAAAGTGTATTGTCACCTAGAATACATAAGTCCTGAAAGTTTCATGTCGCTAGGTGAACGGAAAGTGGGTGAATTTTCGATCGAAAGATTTGATGCATCCAGACAGACAAACAAGCAAATGAAACGTAATAAAAGCTTGTAAAAATAAATTCGTTATCAATATTTCTCGGCTGCGAGGATAATAGAAAGAAAAGCTCTTTGTGCAAGATGAAGTTTAATGATATTTGTTCTGCAATCTCAGCTAAATCAGTAAATATTTTAATGGTCTCTCTTCATTAAAATCGATTTACATTAAAATAATAAATTATTCTCGTACTGTTTCAAAAAATTGTTTGTCGATTTTCGTAAGCGACAATTAAAACTAAATCAAAACGGATTTTGTCTCTAATCAATAATTTGTCAACTATTGTGCCGACAGTCTGCAGGTTGTCCCAGTGACTTAGAGTCGTGGTGGTGCTGAGTCCATTTGCTTGTGAATTTTGATTTGAGTTGTTTTATTTCTGGATCAAGACAATCGATTTTTAATTCCAATTGTCTTCCAATAAATCTGTACAAATAGCAGTCATAAAACAAAAATCAATATGTTATGCCGAATTCATGAATTAGGAAATTTTTTTAAAAAGTTCAATTATGAAATTGATATTAACATTTAATATGAAAAAATATCTAATCAATATGAGAAAATATCGCTTTAATATGAAAAAAAATCAATTTAATTTGAAAAATATTGATTTCATATGAAAAATATCTATTTAATAAGAAAATTATGTATTTAATACGAAAAAATAATTTAATATGGAAAATAGTTTCAAAATTTACACGTTTGCCATTCAGCTTGCCACAATGGAAGAAGTTTAAATAACTATGAATAAAAAATTTACATTTGGATTCTATTTTGCATAATGAATTAAGATTTTTTTTTCATATATTATTTATTTTTTCATATTAAATTGATAATTTTTCATGATAAATTGATACTTCTGTCATATTAAATACGTAATTTTTGATATTAAATTGATAATTTTTCATATTAAATACATTTTTTCATAAATACGGAAATTTTCATATTAAATTTATTATATTTTTTTCATATTAAATTAATATTTATTTTCATATTAAATAACAAATCTTTCATTTTAAAATGAAAATTTTTCAAATAGTTAGTCAATTCGGCAAAAATTGACTAGTTCATAAATTTGGCAATTACATAATTTTAGCAAACTGTTGCCGAAATCACAAATTCGACATAAAATATATACATTATACATATTTGTAAATAGATAAGCAACAATTAAAATACGATAACAATTGAGCGAAGTGTCATTTATAAACAAAAAGAATGAAACGATTTTAAGTCATTTAAGTATTCTGAACATATATAAAGGATTTGGAAGGACGGTCTTTGAGATAATAGAGGAGACATTCGAATGTCACTACCGATACAAAAATATAAATATGACTTAATTCAAAATTCCGAAACAGTTTTCTTTTATTGATTTTCAATACGTATTTTTAATTAAAAAACCAAGCAGTACTCTAATTACATTTACTTTATCTAAAAAGTCAATTTTTATTTTTTTAATTCGTCTAATTATCTCGGGTAGCGTGGAATTTTTCTTATCGACACTAATTTAAAATAAGTTATAATTTTTAGATGTACGAATTCAAAATCCCAACTAAGAAGTGAAGAGAATAATGTTGTAGACTTACTAAATTATACTTTCATTGGTTTATAAAATGTATGAATAATCTTTCTGTGCATTCTTAGATGAATAATAAAATGATACAATGACATTCTGTAACCACCATTTCTCTTTTCCCACCATCATTGATTCTTTACCTTAGTTTGTCTTATAAGTAAGATGACATAGTCTCTTTGATTGCTTTTAAATGGAAATATTAAAAATAAAAACATTTGGACCTCATTAATTAGTTTGCAAATAGTTTTCACGATTCTTTTAGTTATTGTAGAGTCTTTTTCTATCTGAATTTATTCATTCATGGAAATACAAATGTATTTATTAAATTAAACTTTGAAAACCAATTGAAATTGTTTATTAATTTCGACAGATTAACCGTCATCTTCAGAACAACTGATTTTTTAAAAAAGAAATGCACTTGTATACTACCGCTTATTATTATGTAATCAACACGTAATCAATCATTGGAAAACCCTAAATAAAGGTGCCGAGAGTGCATTTTGAACGTTCATTTTAAGATCAAAAGATCTTTATATATAACGCTTCACATGTAACTCGGACCTCATTTTCATTAAACAATTCTGTTTATTTTTAATTTTTCGTATAATTTGTTAATAAAATTTAACATGCGCATTTTCCAATTTGAAATTGTTATCAAATATTAAAGATATAAAAATGGATTCTGAATATAATAGTAATAAAGTAAAGAGTAATAGTGAAGAAAGAATTATGACTAACAAAAATTCTGTAATTAATGACATATTCCAATAAAACAAGGAGGAGAAAACAGGAAGAGATTCAAGAGAGGGAACAATTACTGACGACACGATTCGTATCGAATAGATCCACTGAAAGCAGTGATCAGACGAAAATACTGATCGAACACGGGCTGGAGGAACACAAACGACTGAGCTCGTCGGTGAACCATATGAACCACATCATCGAGACTGGAGAGGCGATCATGTCAAGTCTCACTGAGCAGAAGTAAACACCAATCTATCGAATTAGTTTTCAATGTCAACTTGTTCAGAAAAGCTCTGATATCCGGGCACCGACAAATGATGGATATGTTGACGACTTTGGGACTGTCTCAGAGCGTCATGAAGATGATCGAACGGCGCAGCAGTCACGATTACATGATCTTTTGTGTCTGCTGTGTTTTGATATTGTGTCTATTGTTTTTGTTATGGAGATTTGTCGTGTGATTTGTTCCTTCGATTTATCCATCTTTTCCCACATGACCGATGGCAACGGGTGATTGACGTTCCGGTAATTTATGATTTGATTTCAAAAGATCGTCGTGTTGATGTTTGTTCTTTTGAAATAAGAAAAAGAATTTTATATTTGTCAGTTTCTATGTAAGCGGCTGTCACGATTGTGTTTGGAATTCCTGTGTATAAAGACAGATTCATTGTGGATTATCATTGATTGAGTGAAGGGCCTTGTTGTGCAGTGGTTCTCTTTGGTAGTGGTACAGACTGTCAATGGAGCATTTATAATCTTGTCTCTATATAACTATGGTCAATTCATTATTTACCTGACCGAATCTGAATACAATATTGTATCTATTATAAATGTTAACAACTATTATTGATAATCAATTAACATGTTTATCCTTCTCTAAGAAAACTAGTAAAAAGTAGCAAATAATCTGAGGGGCCATCCATTTATTACATACGCAAAAAAGTTAATATTGTAACCCCCTCCTCCCCCCATTGCACCCTGTACATTTTGAACTACCATAAGCACACAAATTGAGTCTCGAACCACCATTTTTATACAATGTTCTAAATTTCTTCCAACAAACACTGTATGATAACAAATGCTGGCTGTGTGCATTATATGCAAAATCCCCTATATTATTAGAGTAAAGCGAAAAGGAACAGAACAACAACAATATGCGTCAGGGAATCTTACAATTCCAACTCTATTTTTACACCAACATTTAATTCTTTATTAGATTTTATATTCCACCTTTGTTGATAGAATGATGGTGTGTTCACAGAGCAGAAAGATAAAGAGATGTTTTTAAGAAAACCATTGCATGTTTACATATTTAATAATTACCCACCCCCATTATCATACGCAAAATCTTTTAAATTTAAACTCTCCCTTCAGTGCGTATATAATATATGTATGGTCCCTTAGGGTTTCAATATGCACCTGATGCCAAAAAATGATCACATTTCCATTTCGCATTAAATTCTATTTCAAATATACAATTTCATTCTGCATCTCCCCCAGATTCAAAAGAATCGAAATCGTCCCATGAGACAGAGTCATGAAATATCCTCGAAGATCGGCGCTCAAGAACAAATGATTCTGTAATAACTCGTTTAGGAGAATCACTCAGGTCCGACACATTCAACTGAAACCAGATTCTTAGCTCGACAACATGAAGAATATACATTCCTTACGGATACAAGTAATTTATGACTCTTCCGTCCATCTTTCGTCTCTGTACTGAGTCTAGTTTGGTTCACTCAAACTTTATCTCCCTTTCTAAACTTGACTGAAAAAAGATTCTTCACTTGCTTGATCGGTTGAGTTAACGACCAATTTCAACCGAGGTTTATATTCATAAATTAATTCCACTGGTGCCTATCGTTTATTCCGTTAATGTTATTCATCCAGGACACAGTTTCTTGATTTCCATTCCCTGCTCTTGCAGCTAGCGCCTTGACGGTTCGGTGACTCATTTCAATTATTCCATTCCCATACGGTCTATAAGCCTGATAAATAACATTTATCTTCGTTGCATTGATCTCAGATATAAAGGTTTCCAAATGAAAAGACGAATAATTTTCCACTAACAACTTATCAGGTGCTCAACATTCATAGAAAATGTTTCTCATATTCTTGATTACTTTAGGAGATACTTCATCTCTCAGATTGTAAATCTTGATGATCCTCAGTTAATGATGGTGAGACGCTTGGACTCCACAAAATTTGTGACATCGATGAAAATTCTTCTCCCACTTTCGGCAACGTCCTGAATGCCCTTATCCCATCGTACCGATCCTGTATCTATGAATTAGCACCGATTACACTGAAGGATGATTTGCTACGGTCTTTATCACTAAGATTAATATTGAATTCCTTCGCTAGATATAGGGTATTTCATAATTTTTGAAGCAATTTAATTATTGCAAGCATTTTAATAACAAAAAAATGAAGAAAATTTACTTATAATTAATAAATTTTGATCTGTCAATCAACATTTGTTTTGGTTCCATGACTGTTCCAATGGCTCTCACGGAGGAAATAATTACTGACGAGGACATTCTTAAACAAGTAAATGTTGTAATGCATACATTAATTTTTTATTTTACGATTGCATCATGTACGCTCAAGAATGGAGATTGTTAAAGAGTTGGACGAATGTGTCGATATGATGAACGTCGAAAAACCTCCTATTACTCTGGCTGCGGCAATTGACTGTATTAATATTCTGCGTTCCTTTTGCAACCAGTGGTGGATTGAAGGCCTACAAATTTATGAAATTGAACAAATTATTGGTCAACAACGTGCAACTTTTCAGCAGTAGACAAAATTCACTGATTTTTTCTCATGATGACCTTGTATTACATTTAATGTGTCCCTCATTCTGATCAGTACCTGTGCTGCTATTGTTAAATAAATAATTCACAAAACCTTTTTTTATCACTTAAGAAAACATGAAATTTATTTAAACTATCGAGGGTTCCCAATTACAATTAAATTAGCGAATAGCTATCAATATCACATAGTAAAAGACTTACCTCTATTTAACGAAGTATTTTATTGGTCTCTTCCACTTCGTTAAATAGAGGTTCGACATCTTATACGAACTTATTGATATGTCTGAAATCGAATACAGGTCTGACATTATCTTTATTTACCTGAAAAACTGTAAAAATGGGAATAGTGCACTTAGGAGGCCTGAATTTCTGTTCATCATACAATGTTAAGAATCCATTCTCAATCCACTGTTCCAAATCCTCCTTGAATTTTACTTTTTCTGATTCACTAAAATTGTAATAACCACACCGATAATCGATTTTAGGCTACTAACAAGTGATACTTACATTTATCGTTTCTTTACACTCGTGTGTCTCCAAAATACTAAAAAGCAAATTATCCAGAAACTAACAAATCAAACCCCATGTATCGTGCACACAGACACTTTTTTCATACATACACAAAATAATTATTAAATAACTGACATATACGGTCTCAAAAATGACCACGTGAAAAAATAAAACTATATAAATATCTTCAAAATTGATTGTCACAGAGGTGGACTAATTCACCGAAAAATTTATAATATGTTTTTTAATTAATTTCTGTTAACATTGTATTTTATATTGATTCCTAACAATTAATGGTGAGAATGGTGAGAAAAAAAATAACACACCAAAAAAGAATATAAATACAGAACGATCTTTGATTAACCAAAAGCTTTTGAAAGATAGATTATTTTTATGCAACGAAATTTTTTCATATATATTAGAACGATTCGTAAAAAAATAACTATCCAATCCAACATTAAACCTCTTATAAACATATAACCTCATCTACAATTAACCGAAAGGAAACAAAAGCTAATTGTGAGTACCTTGTTTTTATCTGGACAGTAGTTCTATTAAAATAATTATCTAGATTTGCAATTAATATTGCAATAACTGAAATCGTTTCCCCCTCCTCCCAGCTCATATCCTGTCTCGCAGTGATAATGATTTTTTTGACGAGGGATAATAATTGGAGGGACTGTTTCTGGACGCGGTGAGAGCGGCGGTGAATGGCGCTTTGTTGTTTTCAATTACCCAATCGGGTATAAATAACCGGCACACAATTATCTACGAGCGCTTACAATTTGATTACGATACTATTGACGTTATTTTACTAGTAGACACAGTTTTCAAAAACCCAGTTTGACGATATCCTCTATAATCTACACTTTATTACAATCACCAGTGTTCCGTAATTTTGTTAAAAGTTCTTTAACAGCTGACAGTTTCGTAATTGGAGGTGTGGTTCATTTTATGTAAACTTTTAATTATTAATAAACCATTCATATAATGTTTTATTTTGTTTAATTAATTATATATGTCGTGTTCCACTCTCGTAACAATGTTTTCGTGGACTCTGAGCCCCCATCCATTTTTCGAGTTCAACGGCAACTCTTACACCCTTCGAACTCCCCTAGGTGATTGCCCTCTATTTCTTATTGCTTACGGGAACAGACGCGTCTCCTCCACGCACATCAACAAGTTGTGCGTGCATCGGAGCACCTTCGGGCTCGAACCGGTAGCGAGTATTGCCCGACCGGTAGCTCCAGTATCCGGTAGGG
>MQRK01219743.1:0-14598 GCA_001938485.1 Girardia tigrina
ATATTAAAATATTAAAAATATTAATAATAAATATTATTTTTTTCAAGAAATATTTAATTTCTATAAATTTTTTTTACTTTAATTCTTTTATACTGTTTTTATAAATTTGTTTTTCAACTGAAATCTTATATGCTGTTTTTTTATTTTGCGTTATTTTTAAAACAACATTTTTAATATTTTAGGAATATAGAAAATATGTTTTATATTTAATATTTATTTTTTTAATTTTTTTAAATATTTAATTTTTAATCATATCATTAAATTAATTTAAAATTAGAAAATATATTTTTACAATTATTAATAAAATTTTTAATCGGATTTAATTTATTTTAAAAATACTGTTTTATCTGGTATCTGTTTTCATCAACTCATTTTCTATTAAAATAATATTCTAATTCAAAATAAATTTATAAAGGATGTTTTTAAATTCAAATCTAAAATACTTATTTAATTCTAATTATTTTTTAAAAATTTTAATTTGATTTTAATTCAAAAATAATCTTTTTTAAAACTATTTAAATTTTGATCAGCGAACCAAAAATTAATTACCTCCTTATACGCACATTATAATCTACATCAAAATAGTCATAATTTAATAAATATATATCAAACTGCTATAGAAGCATATGACTTTTATATTCTAATAAAATAAAATATCAGTATCAGAATTAGTTCATTTGTTTTCGTTTTCGTTTTCATAAACCCATTAAAATTTTCAACTTCTGTGTTACTCTTCAATAACTGAGCTACGGCAGCTGTAATATCTGGTTTTTCTTCATCCTCTTCTCCTTTTAAATCTGTGGTAATTTGCTTTTCTTAATCTTCTATGTGAAGGGAGCTCTCATAATGTCGATAATGAGTTTAACCTTTATAGTTTTAAAGTAGTCATCAGGAAGTTTACAGAAGGCACGTTGCAACTACAAATCCTTCATTGCCTTGTCATCCAATCTTTTGATTCATCTGGATAATCAACTTTGAAGGACGTCACAATTCGTTTCCAAAAGCGGTCATCTCGTGGATTCTGTAGCAGATGTCGGCAAATTTGGACTCTTATCGCCCTGTGCTTTGGTGAGTTCGTGTGGATCTTGACTCGGTTTCTTGTGCACAAAGTCGAGCTGCTTCAAATGGCAATGTATGGTTGACTTGCCAACTCCAAGCTTAAATGCCAAATCGCGAGTGCTTATTATCCAATTTGTTGGTCGTCCAGAACGAGGACTGTAATTCAAGTCAAAGTGTCCTTTATTGAAACGCTTGCACCAATCAATTGCTGTACTTTTTCAGACCGTTTGTGTACCTTTAACTTTGCAAATTGCCTTGGCAGCATCTCGTGTTGTCAAGCCTTTCTTCCAAAAGTGACTCAACAACACACGGATTTCAAGCTTTGTAATCTCGTAGTCCATAAAATGCTATAAATAAATCGATATATATATATATATATATATATATATATCAAATAAATAATACCAAAAAGAAATTTAAAAAAATTGTATTTTCATTATTGACCGGCAACTTTTAGGACAACTTAATAAAATTCAAAATGCATATAAATATATTTCCAAATATCCATACACCCCTCTGATTGCCAATCAAGAACCACATTTCTCCAATTATGATATGCTTCGCGAAAAAACGTAAAAGTATACAAATTAGTAAAGTTCTACATTCTGGTGTTAAATCCGCGGTCAAGATTTTTAAATTTTATAATTTCAAATTTTAGGCATTTTATATTCTATTTTAGACATAAATTATTTCATCTCTGTTAATAAATCAAAATATTTTATTATCTGTTAGTTGCTGATACAACTGATAATTCAATTTATGGCTAATTATGACATTATCTTTGTATTAATAAAATCAAGATTAGAAACTATTTATTTTATTGTCTAGTATTTCTGAATTTCATTTCACAATGTCTAGAAATCAGATTAAAGTTAAGAAATCAGTTAAAGTTAATATTTTAATTACAGAATACTTTTATAACTGAAATAAGTATAATCATACCAAAAAAATTTTTGGTGTACAAGCTTTTATAATTTGTCATAGGTTTGCGGTTCTGTATGTATTTCACCAACTTCCCACATTTTTTTGACTGAATTATCAAAACCTACTAGGCGAAAACCCGCTTTCTATTTGCATTTACTGAGGAAAACATGAGAACGACACTTTAATGACTTTTTGCGGCCAAACTAAAGGCGGTAGATGAGCAGTGACAGTGAAAAAGTGTATTGTCACCTAGAATACATCAGTCCTGAAAGTTTCATGTCGCTAGGTGAACGGGAAGTGGGTGAATTTTCGATCGCAAGATTTGATGCATTTGATGCAGACAAACAAATGAAACGTAATAAAAGCTTGTAAAAAAATGAACAGGTTTTCCAACAAAGGCTTGATTTCAGTGTTTAAGGGAGGCTCAAAATAAGCTATAGGGGGAACAAATTAATCAGTTAATTTGTCAATGTTGGGAAATGACTATAAAATATAAGCTATCTCTCAAGTAATGAATGGGTTATAGTTCAAGATCATTCTTATTCATCTTTATGTAAACCTTAGTGTTATAATTTTAAAATATTTATAATGATAGACTGTTGAATTTAGCAGAAATGTAAAATTTATTTTTAGATGGTAACGTGTTTTTTTATTATTAAGTGTTTAGTATAAAGTTATTTCGATAGTTCAGTTGATAATTACTGGTATGTCAATCCAATTCGAGACACTATCATTCCGTATTCGTTTAGCATTTACTATCAATTAATAAATTACAAGAGTACATGTGTAAAATTGTTCAAGTGGCCTTGTAAGAAGATTGATTTAACATTGGTCATTTCTATGGGCTATATAAGGTGTTTCATGTAAAATTATTTATTAACTAATGATGAGAAATTACTATTGTTTATGCTGATCATGTTGATCAATTGATACTGCTAGGTTTCGTCAGGACGGCGAATGATCATAATAATTTTTCGATTTCATTATAGATGTAAACATAGAATGGTTTTTTCGCCTAGTGCGCCCAAATAACTGATCCTTCATTAAAAAGTAAAAAGAATGCAACTAACATTTTTTTACTTGATAACTTATTCTCTTAGATCACTCAGTTCGGTGTATAAGACCCCATTTTTTGTCAAAAATTAATGAACATTTAACGCGAATATTCAAAAATTAGTGAATATTTGAAATATTTCTCCATCACAAAAGATTTCAATTTATTTTCGGGAGTGAATTATCGTACTTTTTGAACTTTTTTTCCACAAATTCACAGCCAAAAGTAAGGGGGGCATCTTATACACGGAAAAATACGGTACTTGCAAATTCCACGTTTTAATTAGGCTATTCTGATCTTTTTTTCAGGTTATTTTATCTGTTATATGAAGTAATTTAACTTTTTCTTTCATCTTGCTGTAACATTTAGATAGTCAATTTTAGAAGTTAAAATCAACGTATTTGATTTAAGGTTAATTAAAGTATGTAGTAAAAATAGTTCAGTTGCTTCGACCTCAATGAAAGAACCAAACCACGTGTGTGGCACTGCGTATACTCAATAAACTATGTAATAAAATGTATTATTTAAAATATAAATAATATATTTAATAAGAAAATCAGTTTTTTAAATTCATCGCGATATTTTGTAGAAATTGTTTAAACTTGGTGTCTTTAAAAGTTACCAACTTGTCCTTCGGGACTTCTGGAAGATCAAACGATAATATTGTAATACTTTACGAACTACTTATAATTTATATTTTAAAATTTGTATATTAGTAGTTCTCTAACAAAATTATATTGAAACAATATTATGTACTTACACTTTTTGGAATAAACAGCATAGGGAACTAGCAAAATATCACAATTCAATTAAAGATGTATTATGATTCAGTGAAATAAGAAAGAACATTTTATTTACTTAAAAGTTTTTCTCCTGAATTTTTTTAAACTTCCTTAAAAACTTCCTTCCTTTTTTAAACAGTCAGTTCGCTCTTTTACCTGTTAACTTGTTTTTTTTTCAAAGTTAGTTTAACAACTATTTTAGAAAATCAACAATTCCTTATTAGTAAACGTGAACTAATATAATAAAATTTACTGGAGATGTTAAAAAGTAAATAAAAAGAATTCCTAAAAAAATTAATTTACTTTACAAGTTAATGATGTCTGGAGATGCATGATCTAAGATTATTTATCAAAAACTTTTAACTTTAATAATAACTTCAATAAAACACAAACTACCACAGTAAGATGTATTCTAAAAGGTTAATAAATTACATCAAATAACATTTTTAAAAATGCTTGAACGGTGGTAACATTTATCTTTTAGCTTTTATCGATTGTTGTCATTTTTAAGCAACAAATGATGTATTATAGAAGAGTACATTATGCATAAACCAGAAAATTAGATTGTTCATAATTTCAAAAAGAATTTTATCTAAAATTATTTTATGATTTTAAACTTTTAAAATGTCGACTATTCGTCCTGACCTTAACAAGACAATTGATTAACTAGTCTCCACATTAAAAAGCATTTGTTATTATTAGCCAATTACATTTATTATTTATTCTTTCTTAATCAGTATTGTACTTGTTATTGTCAATAATTAACCAATCATAAATCACGTTATAATACACTTGGCTTTAGTTACGCTTATATCATTCACCACAATGAGAGTTTTATTTTGTAAGAAGACACAAATTACATTTATTGACAACACAATTGAAACAGATTTTATTTTATTTTCAATTCACTGATCATCCAAACTCAATTCTTATCTTAATTGTAATATTCTCTTTTGTTAAAATAATTTTAATTCATTGTGTTTTAATACATCCAAATCTATTCATTCATAAACCATATATTCGACCTCACAAAAACACGCTGTAGTGTAAATTCAATCTACTTGATATATAACTGATATATATATATATATTTATATTTATATATATATATATATAACATTTAATTATAATTCTTTCTATTAGCGAATAAAATGCCAGTTTATGTCGTTTATTTATAAAAAAAGCTTATCTAACTTCAATCTAAATAACAACTCTGCGTTTATAAATTTTGAATGTTTTCAGAATCTTGTGAGCAATGACCCTAGCATTGATGAAATGAAACTAGTCATTTGTGACAGGAAAGTTCGGCCACCCATAAATAATAAGTGGGACAATTTAAATCCACTAAAAGATATTTCAAAATCAATGCGTGAATGTTGGTTTGAGGAACCGGCATCCCGATTGAATATAATGCGTCTAAAGAAAATAATGTCTAATGCCTGGAACGAAATCAGCCTCTTGAAAAACCAAATATCTGATATTGGAACATGTAATGATTTCGTGTCCAACGACAGTGCGATTAATAATGCGAGTTACCACTGCAAATCTCCTTTCAGTAACACAACAATCTCATCCGAATTTCCATCAAGTTTAACTAGCAACGATATTATTCCGAATATCGTCATAAACTATAAGGATGCTTTTTCTACTGGTTCGTATTGTCTCGGCAAGAATCAGTCAGATGTAATGATAATGCATTCGTAATTTGTAAATAATTTGTTTTTAAAATATGGTATAAGTATTTCCTAACATTTGTATAGTCGTCTCTGTTATTTATAAATATTGTAATGGAAATTTTCTGCTTACAGAAAGATTTTTTTGAATTGCATCAGTTTCCTGTTTTACCTCGTTACACTTTAGATTCGGTTTAAGATAAATCGTCAATTGAATTTTTTTTGTATGATTTAGTTTGAGCCTTTGTTAACTAATATGTATTTTCAATCAACAAAGTGAAATGGAATTTTTGACTTAATAAATTTTACGTAGATTTTGTTTTATATTTCCACATATATATATATATATATATACATATGTTTATATACGTGGGTTGTCCGAAAAGTTTTTAGCCTAACAATGACAAACAAAAGTTAAATTTGAAAGATTTTTCAATATAATATCCAAAAACATTAACACATGGATTCCAACGTTGTTCTAACAATTCTATCCCTTGATTAAAATGATTTTCCTCGAGCTCTGTAAAAGAACCGTTTACAGCTGCAATAGCTTCATCATTTGATGTGAAATGCTTTCCAACAACGAACTATTTTAGGTTAGGAAACAAATAATAGTCACTGGGTGCCAAATCTGGGGTGAATAGAGTGGATGATCAAGCAATTCGTACTTCAATTCATTCAATTTAACCATCGTCAAATTACTTTTGTGAGCAGGTGCATTGTCTTGATGAAAAATGATTTTTTTTCTTCGCTAAACCATGACTTTTCTTACGAATTATTGCTGATCTTGATCCAAAAGTCTTGATTACTAGTGTGAGTTGACTGTTTTACCTTTCTCAATCGATCAATAAAACACGTTTATAATCCCAAAACATTGTTGCCATAACCTTACCAGATGATTCAACTGTTTTAGCCTTCTTTGGTGCACTTCTACCAGCTTCAACCCATTGTTTTGATTGTTGTTTTGTTTCTGGTGTATAATGGTGTATTCATGTCTCATCAACAGTTATGAAACGACGTTTAAAATCCACTTTAGTTTGTCTAAAACGGCCCAAATATGCTTGATAATTTCTCATTCGAAAGAATTTTTGATCGATCGTAAACAAATGCGACACCCATCTTGAGCAAAGCTTTTTCATGTGTAATTCTTTATGCAAAATTTATCCAACTCGATCTTTTTAGATGCCCATGGTATCAGCTATTTTACGTACTTTGACACGGCAATCATATAACACCATATCGTGTACTTCACGAACGATTTCTGGTATTGCCACAGTTTTTGGACGTCCACTACGTGGTTCATCTTCAATGCTTTTACGACCGAGTTTAAATTCCGAAATCCAATTGTTTACTGTGACATATGAAGGAGAACTTTCACGTATCGCATTTATCATATCAGTATGAATTTTCTCTCCTTTTAATCCTTTCATAAATAAATATTGAATTACCGCACGATTCTTGAATTTATCTATTACTAAAAAAATCAATTTTAAATGGCGTTAAACAAAGAAGTGACAAATCATAATGAAATTTAACGTTTGTTCATATGGGCATATATTACTTTCATCGAAAAATGTTTCATAGAAATGACTTTCACCGAATTCAATTTCATTGAAAATGACTCACCGAAATGAAATCCATAAAAAATAATTTATAATAAGTAAAATTAAAACATTAATAGAACACAAAAAGTAAGACTTAATAACTTGTATTTGACACAATTGAAAATAAGTAATTTCTCCTATCATATTTTTGAGACCAGCCCGAGACAATCATCTTGATAAAGCTATTAATTCTTTCATAACTGGAATTCGAACTTGGCCCTGAAAATCCTGCATTATACTGAGATATTCTGAGCTCATTGTAGCTTTGATGATCCTTAATTGCTTTGATAAACTTCCATATACTTGGATGGTGTGCTTCTAGTGTTTCATTAAATCCTGTGTACCAACCCTCGATTAAATTATTCGTTTTAGGAAGATTGTTAATTGACTCAAATATATTGAGTCAATTTTTTTTCTACAAGGACCGGACAATTTTGTTTTACAAGAATGCCATTCGGCATAGCCGCAGCACCGGCTACTTTCCAAAAATTAATGAATGAAATATTGAAGAATATGCTATGGAAAGAGGCAGTGGTACATATCGATGACGTGTTGATTTTTTCAGAAACAGAAGACGAGCATTTAAAAAGATTGGACCGGTTATTTTCGAGAATTCAATCAGCAGGCCTAAGAATTAACCCAGAAAAATGTAAATTTTTCCAGAAGGAGATGCGTTTTCTTGGACATATTGTAAATAGAGAAGTAATCAAAACGGATCCGGAGAAAATCCAGACAATTGTTGATTTTGAACAACCAAAATGTGTTAAAAAATTGCGCAGTTTTTTAGGACTGTGTAATTATTATAGGAAGTTCATTGTAGATTATTCAAAACTATCAAAACCNTTGGAAGCAATGTGTGGAAGTTCTAAAGATAGACTTTATTGGAACGTATCTCATTCAGAGGCTTTTAAAAAGAATAGCTTTCCAGATAGATGTTGAAATTTAATTTTATCATTTAGTTAGGTCGAATTTTTTTTTATTATTTGAAATAAATGCATGACGTTTGTTTAAAACACGAATGTTATGATATTTATCGATGGCTAATATTGACAAAAACACGGAATAATTGTAGCAAAAATTGGTTACTATCGATATTTAATAAATGTCGTTCTATATAGATCTTCGAGTCCCCCGAAATCGATCAGAGAAAAAAAATTCCAAAAAAAAATCACGAAAACGTAATTGAGCAAAATTAATTTATAAATACATCATTTCTCAAATCGAATAATTCAAATAATTTTCTCAAATCGACAAAAATAACTACCGCTCATAGAGAGTATTCAAATAAAAATATAGGAATCGAACATTAATCGAGAATTATCGAGAAATTCACCAAAACAATTATAATCGTGAAATATAAACTTCAAAAAGTCGCAATCATTAAAAAAATCATAAATCATGAAATTGTGATTTTAACAAAGGTCTTCAAATTCTCACTCTGATCCCCCATCCAATCAGAGTGAAAATTTCATATTATCGGCCAATCGAGGTGATAAATACACTCGGCCTGGATGTCGGTACACTAATTCATACAAAACGCTGGTAGCAATATTATGTTCGAAATTTCGAACTGAATAACAAAGTCACATGATTCTATTACAAGGGGGAAATTAACCCCCCCCTTGAATCAGTCGTAGCCTCAAAACCTACCTGAGTTTTATGCAATGAAACAAGAGGGTCAAGCTCAGCAGAAGCCATTTGATAATTTGTCTGACGGAGATTTTGATGATTTATAAACATTTTTTGTTCTGTGCCTTTTTTTATTCAAATTACCCCCTACCCTTGAATCTCTAATTTAAACCTAAACCATTGTAGCGGGAGTGAGGGCTTTGGCAAAGAAAAATAAAATTTTATCGGTTCCAAACGTTTCGTTGTTTAATTATTAACTTTCTCAAAAGTTCAATAATCTAATGAGCTATAAGTCCATATTCTACGAACTTATTTTTTTTGACACTATAAGAAAATACACAAATATGTCATACCGAACGCTTACTCTTTCTTAAGTAAAAGCTCACAACATTCCGTCTGTTGGTCAATTATCTCAAAAATCTTTTATCATAGAACAATAACATTTGGCATGCAGCTTAAGAATATGACAATGACGTTACCATAATTTTTGGTAGAAATAAATAGGATAGAAAAAATGTTATGGCCAAAAATGTAATGTTTTGAAATGAAACTGTTACAATTTATTGAATTTATTGAATTTATCCAATTCTATCATAGATTTAGTGTTTATCAAAATATATTATTTTCTGTGGTTCTGAATTCTACTATGACGTGTCTTTCAACTGATTCTACAAAATTTACTGTGGGAATATCCATAGTTTCAGCGGTAAAAACAGCTCAAAAATTTTCCTTAGCAGGAGTCGTGATGCGACCCATATTGTTGAATCTGGATCGAATGTTGTTCATTTCGAAAGCTCATCTACCAGCAATATCATGGATAGTTCCGGTGCAGATGGTCGAGCTGCTGATGATGAGTTGTTTGACTATTGCAAATCAGTAATGCGTGTAAGGATGTAAAAACACCGTTTTTTCATTTAACAAATAAACAAAAAAAACAGTCTTTGTTTTTTTTCATTTTTTTCTTTTTTTATGTTTTTTTCAGAAAATAGCACCATACTGTTTGGTTCATACCCATAAAATATATAAATAAAAAGTTTCCAGATTTTATATTATAATTACAAATTAAAACATCATACGATGATTCAAATAAACGTAAGTCAATTTTTCCACACGTTCATCCGTGAGTCTTTTTCAACTCGAAGTATGCACGTTGCTCATTGCAGACCAGCAACGTTCACTGGCTGCTGAACTTGTGGGTATATTTAAAACAGTCACGGTCAATTTTTGTAATTTTTGAGATCTTCGGCCATAGGTTTATCTGTATGTGCTTTGTATGTCAGAATTTGAGACCATATTACATTAAATTCTTTTGACATCTTTTCCTGCAGGAATTTACTGAGACGCATGAACTCATGATCTACGAGTTGATCGCCTCCCTTACTAAGATCAAAAACATGAGCTAGAATGAAATGTGAATGACATCAATGGGAAACGATTATTTTTATTAATAAATTGCAAAAACTTATGTACCCAAGAGCATTATTTCATTTGTCAAGAAACTTCGAAGCTTTTCAAATTTTTCTTGAACACTGTTATGAAAATCATTGTCATTCCTTTCATTACATTTTTGACGCAAATGTTTTTGTAATCTTTCAAGTTCCGGATAAATTTGTGCTTGAGAAGGTTCATCTGACTTGAATTTTGATAAAGCGAAGATAAAAGGTTCATAGAAAGACTCCATAAACTGAAGGCCGTTCGAAAAAGAAGAGCTGTTGTCATCTGCATAAAGCAAGGTATTTCGAATTTTGTTGTTTTTAACAGGGTCTATAAAGTAAGTGTAAAAAAGTAGTCCAGTAGCACTATATACTTAAAAATATTGTCATATATGCTACTCCAAAAAAATGCCTCTTTGGAATCCAACATAAACTTGATCATTTCATGGATACATCACCATTTTGTCTGAGTATACTTTTGAAGATCGATGATTTTATCAAGACGTGTTTGCTGTTGGTCTTCCAAGTCATTTTTTGGAATGTGATGGTTAAAAAAGTAGGACACTACACGATCACATTTTTTGAAAAGAGTATGAAAAGTGGAAAATTTAGGAAATCTTTCTCAAGTAAATGAATGCCATGAGATGCGCAACCAACACATAACAAGTGTAGAAAACGTGTTTCAACAAATTTCCAGGCCGCTTTCATATTGGCAGCGTTGTCAGTGACTACAGCCACAATTTTTGACGGTTCAATCTCAATGATTTCACATAATTTGGAACCAATAAAATCACCTTTAAAAGTGTAAAATGCCCTTTAGCTAAGACTGTATCAAAAAAATTAAACGATTATTTACCTGTATGAGAATTACCAGTTGCATTGATTGATTTGAGGAAAAAAGGCTTAGGCGTAGCTAAAACAAAGTTCACGATAGAGTTACCTCTAATATTGCTCCATCCATCGTGATTAGAGTCATATTTTTGCAATTTGAAATAATTGTGTCCACTTGCTGCTTTATATTCTCATGACAGGTGTTCAGAAGTGGAGTGGACAGATCATATCTCGTCGGAATGTGATTTTTGAAAGAAGGTCGTAAGGTTTCAATCCAGTTTATGAAGTCTCGACTTTCCACTAAGGCGAAAAGCAAATTATCGGAATAGATCCACATTGCCAAAGTTGTCTTTGACTTCAAAATTTGCAGTTCTGTCATTAAATCAACAAATTTTAGAATTGAGGACGACGAAAGATTAGATTTTGTAATCACATTATCACTAGAGGATGTATGAAAAGGTGATACCATTGATCTCCGACAGCTTTGAGACGATATAGTAGAAGCACCTTCTTGAATGAATTCTGAAGATAATTGTGCCTGAGATAATGATTCCAATGGCTGGTGTCTAGTGAAAACGTCTAGTGATAAAATGTATAAAGTGATTGTGAGGAATATTTATGAATGGTGTTTATTATGTGTTGTTTGGTATGTTGTTTTAGGATTGTGTTTTTCCAACCCGGATGGAAGATTGATATTTTAAATATTTTAAAACTTCGGGCTGTTTAATCAATTATTAAAATTTAAATAATCACTTTAAAAGTAAACTAATATTTCATAAATAATATTTTCTTAAAATAAATAAAAATTATTTTAAATTTAAAGTATAAAATATTTTTGTAATAATTAAATTCTAATTTAAATTTGTTTGAATAATAAGACGTTAAAGAATATTATTAAAGATTATCAATCAAAAACGATGACGAGCTACGCAAGTTTTACGGAGAATTGTTCTAGTGGCAATTCAAATTGTGATATAAATAAATGTAAAGAAAACCAAAGTAATGTTCTTAATAGTGATAAAAAGTCAAAGTGATAAAGTGTCCAAGTGATAAAGTGACTAAGTGATCAAATGTAAGTGATAAAGTGTTACGTGATAAAGTGTCAAGTGACGAAGTGTCCCAAAATCATAAATATTGGACGCGTAAATAGATTTAATTCAATTGATTTTTTTTGTTTCCTTTAAAAGCGTTAATCGACTGCAGTCCGAATGTAACTCATGTGTAATCCTTTTACACAAAATGTAGAATACCATACTTATATTTGGACTATAGAGGATTTACGTGTCCGAAGGGTTAAAAACACTTTATGTAACTTACATTTGAAAGTTAATTTGAAAGTATATTTCGAAAATATGTAATTGTTACTCTGTTTTAATCTGGAAAACACAAAGTAAATTCTTTATTTGTA
Organism: Girardia tigrina; assembly: GCA_001938485.1. Lineage (NCBI taxonomy): Eukaryota > Metazoa > Platyhelminthes > Tricladida > Dugesiidae > Girardia > Girardia tigrina. The sequence goes on from MQRK01219743.1 coordinate 12,398, forward strand.
ATAGAAAATAATTGATGAAAAAATACATTAATGTCTTACTTTAACTTTTAAAAATAGTCATATAGCATCATATAATATATACAGCTTTGCAATTACATTTATCAAGCAATGCATAAGTATTGAGTTCATGTTTGTCGGTCCAGTATCTTTCTAAAATTGGGAGTCGATGCTTTACGCATTTGAATGTAATATTTACACCATTTTCGAGGTATGAATGTTTGCCCTCTTTACATTGCGTTTCATATCTTATTGGAATAATTGTGTTGTTAGAAGTCACCGCTATATATTTTTGCAAACATGAATATTTAGGTATATTGAGTATTTTGATCTCCTGTCTATCCAATAAGATAGTTGAACTTTGGAATAGATCTGACCGTTTCATAAAATCTTCAATTTTCGAAACTCTGAAATCGCAATTGTTGAAAGAAAGCGTTAGAAAAAAGGTCTGAAATTAATAAGTCTCTTAATTAAATACGAGATATGATATTCCTTACAAAAACTGTAACGACGAACAACATCTGATAGTATTTCATAAAAGTTTTCTAAAGATCGTAGATATTTATATATGAAAATATTTTAAACATAAATGTTTATTTGTTGCAGTAACCATTCTTATTGTGGATGTTTTCGTGACAAATGTGTCTTGCTATTTATCGTTGTTTCTAAATGTGACCAGACGACATAGATCTAGCATTATCATGAATTACGATTTAATATTTGACATAAACACAGAGCATTCCGAATTACACGGAAACAAAATTTTCTATTAAAATTTGACAATGAATATAGAATAAAAAAGAATAACAGTAAAAGTTGAAACAATTTTGGATAAATTATATGAATTTTAGTTTTTGAAGACTCATTTATTAATGCGACTTTTATGAAGTAAAAACTTGTTTTGCAACTTAAAAAAGTATTAGGAAACACAAACGAATTGTTTAAACAAATAAGTTTTATATGATGATAAGTGTCGATTATCAAATCAAATATGTCATTAGGGTTCTATTTGAGAAATAGAACCTCTGTGAAGAATATTTTAAATTGTATGAATGTGTGAATGTATGAATGCTGTATGTTGAACTTAGAATGGTGATTCTCCCACCAAGATGGAAATTGATATTTTTTCGTATCAGATCAGATGAGATTACCCACTGAAATTAAGCATATCACTAATAATTAGTGACTAAGTTGAGGCAAAGAAGCAAATAACGATTTCCATGGTAAGGCTAACGACCTGGGAAAATCCCAGCACCGATTCATGGTGTAGAGGTTGTGTTTTTATTGGCTGAGTGTAATCCAAATTCATTTGATTGTGATAAATTACATAGATGGTGTTAAAACCGTGGGAATAAGCGAGGCTTTTATTGATACTTCCAATGATTCGGATAACCTAAAAATGTAGTCCAAATCGGATGGTAAACTTCACCTAAGTCTAAATTTTAAGTCTAAACAGTTAAAATCAAGATTAATATTTAAAAAAAAGAAAAGCATTTAAATAGACATAAATAAAGCTAATAAAATTTAAAATTAAATTCATTTTTCACAATTTAATAACATTTTTATTATTTTAAGTTCTTATAAAGAAATGGTTAAAATTATTAATTTTAATAAATATTTTGAAAATTAAATATTTTAAAAAGATTGTTCGAATAAATATTATTAACAATAAAAATACAAATTAGAATGATATCAAACGATGAACGATATCAAAGAGTTGTAATGACTCTAAATGCGATAATAATAAATATTCATATGAAAATTGTCTCAATGTTCTTAACAACCTTCAATAAGTTTTACTTTATTATTTTTATTTTTAATGAAAAACTAATTATTGGTTATATTCTTCACCATCCGAATTGGTGTAAAATACGTTTCTGCTTAAATAATCTGCATTTGAACTCAGATTATCAGGTTTATGAGAAATTTAAAAATATATTCTTTAAAAAACATTCTCAATAGACCCAATTTAAATTTTTTAATTAGATTTTCAAACCATGTTAGCGGTTAATAATGTTTACACAAAACATATACGACTATAAATATTGGGTTGAGGAATAAGTTCCCGCCGTTTTTTGAAAAATGAAAATTTTATTTTTTAACAAAAAAAGTTACTACAAATTAATCACAAATATAATCTCCGCCATTGTTCACGACTTCTTCCCAACGTTCAACGAGTTTTTCAATGCCTCTTTGGTAGAAAT
>MQRK01219745.1:3796-16337 GCA_001938485.1 Girardia tigrina
ATATATATATATATATATATATATATATATATATATATATATATATAATATTAATATATGTACTTTTACATAAGCCCTCCCCCTAAATGCGGAGCAAATGTTTTTTTCGTGTTTGGTTTTATGAAGTCGTGAGTACACTACATTAGCCCCCCTATTGTAAGTGGAACGTTAAAACTGTTTGAGAAATGAACTGAATATGTATTTACCACTTGTAGAAATTATGTTCGAATCTGCATTTTTTTTTACTAATTCGTCTTCCCAATCTCTGAAATTTATATGATCGAGGCGTTTTTTGGAACAGAATCTAATTCGTTTTTGGTTGACGGTAGTTTCTACATCGTTTATTAGCAAGATGAAAGAATTTCTTTTATAGCTCACGATTTTATAAGGTCCGACAAGAGAATCGGTAATGTTATCTATGACGAGTACCGTAATCTCTGAGCAAATTTCTGTGAAATTGTTGTTAATTTTAGTTGATTGTTTGTCGGTGTTCTTGGATTGTTTTTCGTGTGTGATGTTGTTTACTTGATTTATTTTTCTGTTGGATGGGTATTGTACTGGATCATAATCAGGACTTGTATCATTACTGAAATTGATGTCGAAATCAGTTTCTTCATTTGGGCTGTAAATGTTGAAGGGATTCATTGTACTACATATCGCATCTGCGCCATCAAATTCGTGATTCAGTTCCATGTAATTGTCTAATAATCCTTTGGTTATTTCTTTTAATCGTTGAGCCACTTCATATTCAAACATTGGTGGTGGGATTGATTCCGAACTTGAATTCATATATACTTTGAGAGCTTCTTATTTTTCTTCAACTTTTTGTAGATGTTCCTCGATTTCTTTTACTTCCTGAACTTTACTGATTGGGAGATATTTGAAATTATAACAACGGTTGCTCGTTAACCAATATCTGTACTCTTTTCTATGATAAAAGACTTTTAGTTGTTCTTTATTCGATTTCCGTTGATCACTTTTTACTATCTCAATTTCATTTTCGACGTGCGGCCATAAACCTAATTCAAATATACTACCATTTTTATTAACTGATTATCCACAAACTATAGGTTCATATTCTGATGTACAAAAATTTATTACAAAACAAAGGGTTTTACAATTGCCTGCACAGCAGGACTTTAGTCTGATTCGCCTGGTTTGTCCTCAGAATCACCTGCGCCACCTTGATGACCACTGGGGGATCCACGAATGCAAGTCTTCAGATTAGCCGGAGTTCAGAGCAGCCAAAAATCGCCCACACAAAGGCCGAGAGAGTTCGGCAAAGCAGCAGCTGATGACTGTCGGCTGCGAAGAAGTTGAACGCCTGGAGCCAATTCGATTCATTTACCAAGCCCGTCAATTCGTCACGTCCCGTCGACACAGATACTCACTGAAGCGATCCCATAAAGTAAGGTCAAAAATAACTTGACAGCGCCAGAAAAATTCATGGCGAAAACCACAGGGATGGATCCAATGGAGCACCAGAGCCAACAGGAACAGAGTCACCGTAAGACTTGGGGACCAAGTAAAGTAAGGTCTCCAGAACCGAAGTCCCGAAGTAGCAGTACTCTACACTTTTTATCAAATACCAGGTAAGTGCAAACACCAGGTAAGTATGAATCAAAGTAAGGTCTTAAATTCTCATGAGTTATTATTTCTTCCGATCTGAAAGTAACTGGATCTTATCGCACTGTGTTTCCATCTTGAGTTACAAATAAATAATGGTATGCTGTGATTGGTTCATAAACTCGACAATAATCTGGGTGTCGCTCCATTAAATTAGTAAATATACTCGATAATGCCATTGCTGAGGCCTTATATTTCATTAACGGTTGCATACTCATCATATATTGAGTTATCTCGTTTCGCGGTATCTTTGTATAATTTTCGAATACTTCTTTTATTTGATCGCGATATTTTGGTCCAATCCTTTTAAATATATCAATATCTTTAAATTCGTAATTCTTCAAGTTTATCTTTTCACCGACCTCTTGACGTTCTTGGTGCGTTCTTTTTCTCATTGCTTCATCTTCTATAATTATATCAGCTTCCATCGAGACTATTGAGTCACTATCTGTTGAATTTATAAATTCATCATCTTTAAAGATATATTCCTCTTCGCAAAAATCTGAGTCTTGCAGGGAGTGGTCGGACCTTTTGGTTTCGTCATATTCGTCATCACCCATAACAATATTTTGTATTACTTCATCGTTTTTGCTTTTGTTTTCATCTTCAGATTGACTGCATAACTTTGTTTCCTCATTTACCCGAAATTCGTCTGACACTTGTGCTGATTGTTCAAATAATTGCCCAAATTCTGCTTCTCGATCTTCATCCGATTCATCGTCGTCTTCTGAAGGTACTTTATATTGATATCCACTTCTCACCACGTTCTCTTCCCATTCTAATATATTTACTTGAGCATATATTTACTTTTTGAGCTGTTTCGTATTCACTGAGTTCATCTTCTTCATACTTAGGACGTTTTACACCGGCTTTATAATTTGCAATTACTTTTCTATAATCGAATGTGGGCATAAGCATCCAATCATCCCATAGGGAGTTTTCTAGTTCAGATTTCCGGAAAAGACTAGTCATTTTTGATACGAAACTTTGTACTAATTGTCATTTAGTTCGCGCTTCTGACATCTCATCATTCTCTGTCTGTTTCGGTTCTCGCTTATCTTATGGCGCGTAAATATCTCGCTCCATTTCTGGTGGACAAACTGATCTGGTCTACCTGGTCTTAAACTTGTGTAGATCTGGAACCTGGAAGGTCCTCATCAATTATCACTGCGTGCAGATGGTATGCTGGGTGAGAGGCAAGTTGTGGTCATAGATATTGAGAGAGTAAGAATGTATGTAATTAAAATGTATTTAAAATGTACATGCAGAGGTTATATTAGTATGAGAGTATTTTATGGTTGGTTACCGATAACCTGGAGGCTCAAAGCCAAACGACTCAGTTTCCCAAGATATGTTTACATGTTTAAAACACACAAGCCACAACATATTATAGATATATATTATATTAAATATTATATTATAATATGTTATCAACCATTCATGTGATCGGAACCGTTTTGATGGTAACCGCGACCGTTGCCAAGGTAACAGTTGCCATAGCAACGGGTGATCCCCCCGGTGAGTAGAAGCACCATTTTTCATCTACTTGCAGGGCATGTGGTTAAGATATAGAAACACAGATCCATGTTCTATGTTGGTGTAAACACAACAGCACTCTGATACAAGCGAGACATAATGCAATTGCAGAAATCGTCAAAAATGCTTTACTTGCAGAGAAACCAATTTTAAAAATCATCATGAATCGAGAGTGTGAGTGGTCAGTGTCGGGAAGCCGGGTTAATTTTCAAGTTTATAACCATTGAAACAAAGAATTGCTTTTAATTTTAAAAGATTGCGTAGAATCGACAGCAAATTGGACCACCCGTGGCAGCCATTATCTTACAGATGCGGTCAGGTATCAAATTCACAAAATTTTAGCATCGCTCCTGAGAAATCTGTTCCGTCTAAATATCTTTTATATTAACTTTGTGATCCTTAAGAGATGTTGGCCTGAAGTCTCTGACGCTTTCTTTGAGCGCTACCCAGCAGTACTCAATGGAATTAAGATTAGAGCAAGACGAGCTATGTCCTCTTGATAAAACCACTGGCCTACATGCTTGGAAGTGTGTGCTGGCGTGCCATCTTGCTGAAATATTGTGCTTCAATGATTTAGCAGTGCTGCTTGAAGGTTATCCTGCAGCATTTTGTAATATATGATAGCCGTCATGATTGTTTTAGAAGCATTAACGAAAACGGTCCAACTCCATATATATATCATCAAATAGCCGTTTTGATATTAAATTTAACGTTTCTTCTTTTGTTGACTTTGTATATGTTTTTGCTATTTGACACGCTATACAACTTCTTACTATTTGTTCAACTTGTTTTACGAACTCCTCCATTGCATATTCGTTCATCATGTATGAATATGTTTTCTTAAATTCCTGCATGACATAAAAATTTATAAAAGAATGTAATACAGTTACTTCTAGTACTTTTCGGAATCCAAATTTTGTCATCGACTGTTCGAATACCTCCATGTTTAAATTTAAAGTCTTTCGACTTTCCACTCATAATTTCTCGTTTTTCAGCATTGTTTTGTTGCCACGGAGTCGTCAGTTCTTCTTCATCCAATACGAGCATTCGCGTTCGTTGCTTTCCTGTTTTTACTTCTTCATATTTCGTCATACATTGTGCTCACACCATACATTCATTTCTAGATAATGCATCCGCATTTTGATGTAAATCACCTTTTCTATATTCAAAAATCATATCCAAACTACTTAAGTAGTTCATCCAGTTTTGAAATTGCGGCGTGATTGGTTTCTTTGTTGTTATCATAAAAACAATCGCCTTATGATCTGTTCTTAATTTGAAACGAGTGTCATATAGAAAATGTTTAGTGTTGCATAAAATGAACGACAGTCAATAGCTCTTTTCTTGTTATACAATACCCTACCTCGTGTTTCGACATTGCTTTCGATCCATAAGCAATCACTCGTTCTTCACCTTTGTCATTTACTTGAAATAGAACTGCCCCTATCGTATCAAATGATGCATCGATGTCCAAAATAAATATCTTCTCGAAATCTGGATAGATCAACACTGGGGCGCTTGTTAACGCTTCTTTCAAATTGTTAAATGCTGTTGAATGATTATCAGTCCAATATAAAGTATTTTTGGCGCTACTGCACATGGATTCTAGTGGTCTTGCCAGTTTTGAATAGTTCAAAATGAACTTCCTATAATAATTGCATAAACCCATGAAACTCCGCTACTTTTTCACACATTTTGGTCGTTGAAACTCTAAAATTGTTTTGATTTTATCCGGATCTGTTTTTATGTCATCTATATTCACCATATGACCTAGGAATTGCAGTTCCTTCTGAAATAGTTTACACTTTTCAGGATTAATAAACAGAGTTATAGCAACTGCAATAGTAATCGCAGTAGTCAGCGTTAGTATAATGATAATCATACTAAAACATTCGAATCGAACCAATCTCAGATACGCCAGAGGAAAAGGTATGAATTCGACAACATTGATGCTCGGAATGATGACGATAATGACGGTAGAAATAATACCGAAAAACGAAGCGGCAGAATATCATTTTATATGGGGAACAATAAAAGTACAATATGGGAGAACGTATATTAAATCGAAAGTGGATCTAATACTGAAAGATTCACGAATACCGGAATGAATCTGTTTAGCAAAGATCACCACCTAGGAGTTCCAATGCTCGCCAATGACTTCCCCACGAAACATGGCAACGCCAATAGTACTAGTAGCGCTACAATTAGTACCAGCAAGAATACCCACCAGTGAACGCAGAGCACTCGCTATAAATTGGTACATGAACGTGATCGTATATGACGACAAAATAGAATGGGATATGACACCCTTCTACCTTAATAATGAGTGGTTGGTTAAATTATTATACCCCGAAAGCACATTTGACCTTAAGAAGTTTCACCATCAACATGTAGTCCAAGTGACAGCCGACGAAATACAACATACCGCTAGCCTGAGTGAGCATGAAAGGCATGGGTAAATTTCAAAGACGGATATGACGGACAATGGCAACCAAATGCTGGAATTGGAAAATATCGTCTGAGCTTAAAAAATGCTCGGGAGGATAGGAAGACTCAACTATCAGTGTTGATAACTAGAAAAATCGATAGCGTCCACAGTACTTTTTGCCAAGAATACACGATCGTCAAAGGACAAGTGACGACTACACATTCGCGAGATTTATTAAACTCAACATATTTGTTACATCAATACAACCTACCACCTTACGAGTTACTCTCCAAGATGACCGAGCTATTTAGCGTGAGTAGGTACGAAGAACAAAAATTGACGGAAAATAAAGAACAAGAGAATATCGACAAACATTTACGGAGAACGAGAATCAGTGCGTATGAAATCCGATACACGACGCAACGACTCGGAGTAAGGCGAGCGAATCCTAAAAGACATCAATATATGGTTATTTTGTGTGCTACAAACGATCGAGAAACATATCGAATTTGTGATACAAAACTACACGTTATATCACCCAGTAAAATGCGTATGAAATCGTCATTGTACCGTGAATATTACTACAAATATCATCCGGTATTACGGGAGATTATAAAAGGACTTAGAAACTTTCAAGATGTCGCCAATGGACAGGTGAACCGATTAATGGACAGTATGATCCTCAAATGTAATACATTTACCTGAAGATATCAGCAAGCTTTCCGACGTTGACCAAGATCACTAATTGGGGAATGTTGAACGTATTTATATGTACCAAAGAGGATACCGATACGAATCATGGCAATGTATACTACGAAGTATAACGACGATTATATGGCAGCGTACTATCAAGAGTACTTAGTAATCGGTGACGAAATACAGACCGTATCTCCACAGCATGAAGACGAGATCTATCAACAAAATCACAAGTTTTTGACACCGATGGAATATCTATTTCCACGCTTAAAACCAGCATTACCGGCAAGGCCGCTGATCATTGAACCAATAACGGAAAGAGCAGAAATGCTGACAACGGTGAGTGCAAAGGCAACACCAAATACCACGGCAAATTCGTTAAAAAAACAGCAAAGATAGCGACATTAACAAGTAAACTTATAACATTAATCGTTCTTGCTGTTGCCGGTATATTAAACCTAATCTGCATCAATAAGTGTATGTGCTATCGATAATGGAAACAAAATAGAAAAGCCAGAACTAAAAAACTCATCGGCGGACGACAATATGAGGCCCAGAGGGCCCCGACAATCTGATACCAGAATCGATCAAACAAGAAATAGAGCAGGAAATAAATAAAGCACGACACACAGGCCCGAATCGAAAGAGAATTAAGAGACATCATCACAAGAGTGCCGAACCCAAATGTGCTAAGAGAGACGGCGGAACTAAATGGTTTCAACTACGCAGAGATTCGGCCACCAATGCGAACCACGAGCGCGATGTCGCCTCAAGTAAAACGGGCGCTGGCTAACCCCTACTGCGTCACCAGCTACTGACGAGCAAAACTCGATGAAAGTAATATTGTACATATGGCAACAATGTGATTAATGTTGAACATTGATAAACTGACAAATTGCACTCCTTATATAGTGTATTAGTGTAAATGATTGACTGAAAACCCTGCTTTACCATAGCTTATGACACTTATCTTGTATCCTGTTTGATTTCATCTTTCGCTCATATTTTTATGTTTTATATTTCATTTTTGTAAAATCTCGGGTCGAGATTTCAATGGCACCCGGAGGAATGTTGCGGTCCGAAATGCAATAATCCCTTACAAAACGAAAACTCAAAAAGCAAACATAATAAAAAGAGAAAAAAGAAAAAACAGTAGTATAAAATACATGAATTTAAGCATACATAACAAAACATAACAAATTGACCCCTTTGCAGTCCGGCAAAGCATGAGAGCTAAAAATGTAACATAAAGAAAATAAACAAAGCTGAATAAAAACCTACCCGATGATGAAAACTGAACAATTGCCCTTACACAGCTAGGACATCGCGAGACGCATATGTGACGGTGACCCTTCAGAACGTGGAAAATCCCTGAGAAAAGTTGTGGACCTTAAAAGAATAAAAGCTAATTAAAATGAACCCGAAAAATAATAAAGTTTCTTACCGGGTTACCCAGGGGAGTTAAGAGGTCATCCGACCATCCCCGAAGAGCTCCCAACGAGTCGAGTCTCTGAGCAAAACCCGTGAAGTCCTAGGACCTTCTTAAGCTGAGATATCACGTCTGAAGGATTTAGAAATTAAATAAGAAAATAAGGAAAATTAAATAATTGCTTAAGTGAGTCACTCCCACAAAGCGAAGTAGAATCACGCGATGAATAAGCATTAGTCATCGGTGACAATGCCGTCATTGTTTGTTGACGTAGTTACTAAAAATAGCAGATCAGTCACCAGCACACAAACCCAAGTTTCTATAATAAACCAAAATTACCCGAAAAATTTTGGAGGCACACAGACACGGTCGACCAATCAGCACCGAGAGAATTACCTAATTCATAGCAGGCAGAGTTGGATTGGAAGAAGGAGAACAACAGGGTGTCTCATTAGTGGTATATAATGAGACTCGTTCCACAGTTGAATCGACCAAAAATTTTGCACAACAATTGATACTGATTTTGAACATATTCCATTCTTGAGCGAATTAACTTTCGACCGAAACACAATCTTGCAGTCGAACCGGATATTTGCAATACTCCCTTGTGGAAACGTAGTAAAAACAGACATGCGTTTTGGACAACAGTTTTATATTATATTATATTATTATATTATATTATTTATACTTTATATTATATTATTAGAATATTTTATTAATAAAGAAGCAAGAAATTAAAAAAAATTCAGAAATATTGTTTAAATATTCTGAATTGTATAGAAATGGAAAAAAATTAATAACTATAATTGCAGAAACGGCACTGGTAATGGTGGGACCAACTATGATGAATTGGAATCGGTATTTTCGGAGGATGATTTATCAGAAAATGAAAGCAGCCAAGATTTCAATATCTTCCAAATCCCGCCAAAACCAAAACCAAATTCAAATCGAATATATGACAATGGAAGTGCGAATCGACGTAATTCAAATCGCCGAGGTTCGGTTCGAAGAAATTCAAATCGAAAGAAAAAACCGAATCAAACTTCCAGTGACAATCGACAGAAACCTGCAAAGGGTACCATCATGGACCTTTCACCAGAAGGCACGCCACTGACATCTTAGTTCCTGAAGGAGAACAATGGCAGCTTGTAAAAAAGGGCAAAGGATTTAAACCAATTGAATCCAATGCCCCGAGTGCTGTTTTCAAGGTGCCCGTTCCAACCCCGTTGAAAGATAGACACAAAGAGTTACTTCCGATGGAAGATGCCTTTGCTATTGATGATCCCATCAACCCGGAGATACCAGTCCCGAAGAGAAGGAAATCGAAATCAACCGCTCCTGAATCAATTGCACCGCAACAACTGGATGTCTCCGAACTGGTTCAATCGACAGTGGCTGTAACACCGGTAATCCGGACCGAACCGGTGACAACGGCCCCCTCCTTTGCTGTCCCAAGTGAAACGGTCCGGACTAAAAAGAAAAAAAGGACATCTATACATATATTTTTTAATGGTTGAGTGGTGTTTTTAATAGAAAATTATCATCCGGATTTCATTTTATCAATAAAAAAATAATAATATTAAAAATAGAAAAAGGATAATTTGGAAAATCTGACAGCTACTACTAACATATGGGACTCCTTCGCCATCATTTTGGGGAACAGATGACAAAAATTTCCTTTGATGAATATGCTAAGATGCTAATTTATTATTCCGAGTCTCTTCCCGGCTTGGGCATCTGTCCTATTTGAAGAGGACAGCCAGAAAATCGCCAATGAAATGAATAACAAAATCATGGCGATGGTGGCGGCCGGAAGAACTCGAGTAAGGTTCTCGGCCTTCAGAACGAGATCCTCTGTCCTTCCAGAAATGGAAGGAAGATCTAACAATTGTATCGCCTTAACCCGAAACAGGCGATGACAAAACTCAGAAAGCCGAAATTTGAGCCTCCTACGATTCCTACCAAAGATACTCTTCAAATCTAATCCAACATCGGAAGAATCAATTGCTCGGATTATGAATCTAATTCATCAAAGAGGCCCGGAATTCAGTTTCCGGGAAATCACGATGGACGAACTCAAAGATCGTCTCAAAGGTAGGAAATCTAAGGCTTGTTTATTTAAATGCTATCATTAAAAATTCTTTTCCGAACTTACTTAACAATTTTGATTTTAAAATTAATTTGGAACAATTTAATGAAATATTTTTATTTGAATATCAAGATATTTTATGCCATAAATCTATTGAATTTTTATTCGGTAAATTATCATTATTGTCTACTGCAACGAATAAAAAACTGAATTTTTTGAATGTTTTTCAAGCTTCTATTTCTTTTTACCTCGTCTTTCTGCTTCTTCTCTCTTTTCTTCTTCTTCTTCAACTCTATTTTTGATTGTCTTTTGTCTCCTTCTACGGCTGAATCAGTTCTTAATTCCTTCTCTTTGTTCTTTTCAGGTTCGTTTTCCTCGATCTTCTCTTCCTTTGTCGGCTCTGCTATCTTCTATGAACTGTGTTTGCTTTTCCATAATGACTCGACCTTTCCTCTCCCACCTATTTCTGTCCTACCATCGTTCTTTATGAAATATTTCAAGAAATTCTCTTCTTCAATTAAAGAAACCATTGATAAGTTAGTGATAAAATCATTGACAAATATGTATATTCACAAGACACTTACTCTTAAATCTTCGAAAAGGATACAACTTATTACTAAAGAAGTATGTTCTGCTTTCTCTCTCCGACATTATGGTGCGGTTTTCACGAATGTCTTCCTGAAATACCCTGCTTGCATTCAGAATTTGTTGACTACTCCTCTGACACCTGAGTTTGAAAAATTGATCAATGATATAGTTGTCAAATCCTTGGTTTCTGGACAACTTGAAGCAATAAATGTTCATTTTATTGAACAAAATATTCAGTGGAAACCCATCTAGTTTACACAATTCAAATGTGGCGATATCCCAACCGAGAAAATGATGACACGCATCTTTATCTACTGGGAAAACTTCGAGTAATAGCGCACTCTTTATCGATGTTATGATGAATTCAAGCACCAATTTTAAATTGGCTGAACAAATGACTTTCAGTTGTTCATCTTTATATTGGCTTTTAACTTCATAACACACTTTACAGGTGAATAATTGCTACTCATTCATGAATCGACAACGGGAACACTCCCACTTATTTGACATATCGATACTCAAATCATTGATTATATTATGATTGTTTTGTATCTCAGGAACAGAAATTTTAATCTCACCAAACATTTCACACTTGCTACATTTCAATTTACCAGATTTATTGTTTTCGACTTTATTTTTCACAGTGCATTTATCGCAAACCCATACATTTTCAAGACGGTTATTCTCAAAACAATAAACGAGTGTGAGGTATTTTCCACTATTCAATTTCTCAAGTCCGCGAATTTTGAGATAAGAATTATTTGGACCATTTTTTGCTTTACAAGACTTATACTGACAATCCCAGGTGATTTGGTCATCTATTGTTTCCTCTGGCTTTACTCTTACAGGTCCGAATTCCAACATTTTCATTATTATTTTCTTTTTTAAAAAAAAATTTATTTGAAAATGAAATTGACATTGAAACTTTTATTTTACGAAACTTTTTAAATTGTGACTACAACTCAGCACAAAATTCCTCACACACATAACCAATCAATTATTTACATTCAAACGCACCATACATATCACATTCATTGGCTCATTACACACAAACATGCAATAAATAAAAGGAAATTACATAATCACACATATCAATTTACACAAAAGGAGGCTCACCATTATTAATTAATTATCAATCACGATTTTTTTGAAAGTGAATACTGACACAGATTATTAGTGAGATCGAATTGACGAAAAAGAAAAAGGCAAACGCAACCACTGAAAACAGATCAAAGCGTCATAGAGTGCCATTAAATTTTTAAGCAATCTAAAATTAACAAACCTAAAAAACGTTTTGATAATGAAATCAATGTTCCAGGGTTTTCGAGATAAAAGAATTCAAATGTCATTATTTAATTTAATTAGTTTTTATTTAATTATTTAATTTCTTATTTTACTTAATTCTTTTATTTAATGAAATTTATTTATTTAGTTATTAATTTAATTATTTAATTTAATTATACACTTTCCTTGAAACTGGCAAAAATAAATGTTCGGTCAAATTGTCAATTCTCCGCTCCAATCCTTAAAATCAGTCACTAAGATTCTCAATGAAGTAGTGAAGTCAGACAAAACAAAACAACAAAAAATAAATAACCAAAATATTTGGGTAAAAATTCATTGTCAAACGTACTCAAAGCAATAATTGTCTTTTGGTACTAGTCTAACTCGAGGCCGTAGCGCTAACTAAAAATTTTATAAGCGGACTCTTGTTAGCTTTTATTCTATTTATTTGTCGTCAAATTGGTCGATGAGGGCTAATTTGCGACCTCTCTTGGTGGAGCATAAACACGATGCCACTGCTCCTATGGAATGACTCGATAGTTATCGACGTTGCGTCAATAATCAATGGAGTAATATAATTTTCTTCAGTAGTGGTGAAAATGGGCATTCGGCCTCAGTTTTTTCGCTTAGGGCGCCATGGCGCCCTAATAGACGAGCCATGGCTCGTCTAGCGAAAAAACTCCCCTCAAACTCCCCACTAACAATTATTTTAAATCAACGCCAAGCAGTTTTTTAAAACAAGGATTTGACAGATAAGGTATATTGGATAGGTTTATTTGAAGGTTGATATATGGTTGATGATGTATATTTGACAGTTGATATGTCAATTTTGATGGTTGTTGCCTAGGCTGAGGTAAATGTGATG
>MQRK01219748.1:0-20928 GCA_001938485.1 Girardia tigrina
TGGAAAATCCACCGAAATATATTGCGACAATATATTTATTATCGATTTTTAAATGACCCTTTAATTGACAAGAAGAATGTTATATAATTTAGTAAAAAAATTAATTGTGCTGTTTTTTCACTATGTTGTTTTTTCCTTTGCTATTTTTTCATGGAACCCCGTACGGTAGTATACCTCATACACCATTTCTAAGAATCTAGAAATAATAGAAAGTATAAATTATTCTAAAAGATAATATTATTCAGATAATGTCTCTAAAAACTATAATTTTATCTTAAAATAAACAAAAATCATTTTAAAAAAAATTGTTCGAATGAACAGTCAGAATAAGATTTTTTGGCTATCAAACCAAATCTAAATTACACAAACTCATGCAAAAGTTGTAAATTATCCAACTATTTTTTGCATCGTAGAGCAATAATTTATTTATTATCAAGAAAACGATGGTCATTCTTTCGACTAGCGTGTGCTTTCAATAATTATAATGACGATCCTTTATTTATAAAAAATTGTAACGTGGATCGTCTTTTCAAACAGTAACAAAAATTAAACTTTTAATTTTGAGATTTTCAAAGAATTAAGTGTTTAATTTTTGTTACCATTTATTATAGTAGAGCCTAAGTATTCGAAACTCATAACTTGTTCCAGCATCATCCATTGACTGTCGATCTCCAGTTTAACCTCGTTGTTATGGTTTCCTGAAACCATTATTATGCTTTTTGTCTATTGATTTCCATTCCAAATTTCTTTGACGCTTTGTGTAATCTATTCGTAAAATCCTGAATCTCTGTATCACCTTTACCAAATAAGTTATGTGATAGAGATCATGGCGACAATAAAAAGTTAATCTTTGATCTTTCTCACTTTGCTTGATTTTATGAAAATTGAATTTGTTAAAAGTTTACAAGACTTTTTGTATCTTGGATCAATAGTTTATTTGATATATTTTTCACCCAAGAAAATGGTGGCGGGACATTTCGACTAGCGTTCGTGAATAACTTTAAATAATTACCAAATATTGAATTGGTAACTGAGTATTTTTTTGTCATCTCTTTGACAACTTGAAAATTTCACGCTCGTAGAAAGTATAATGATTTTCTGCCATAAGCTGAATTGAGATTTTATAGCGTCATAATTATTGAAAGTTTTTCCACGAAGTTAGTTGTCCATGGATCGAAATACAATGTAGCTAACTAAGGCTAAGAGCTATCATATAAGAACTTCATTACTTTTAATAAAAATAATTCCATAAAATAAAAATAATTTTTGAAAAATATTCAAATATAAACTGAAAACGAAAAAAATGTTGTCCTGTCACTTCGACTTACAGTCGTAGAAAACATGGAAAAATTAGAAAATTTATACGTTTTCCATTACTAGATTCTTAACAAGTTAATCAGAACATTAAATTATTTATCCATTCTTTATGCAGACAGAACTCTACTTTACCAAAAAAAGTTTTTAAAAGTAAAAAAAAACATAAAAATAATATAAACTACTTATAATTTATAAGTAGAATATTTTCAATTAATATTGTTCTGGAACTCCGAATTTTCCGATTTTGGGATCCTAAAAAGTCTTTTTCGATCAAACTTTAACATAATCATTTATTGCCATCGAGAATGAGTAAGTGTGCAAAGTTTGACGAAAATTGATTGAATAAAATTCCTTGACAAATAGATTTCTAAATTCCATGGATACATATACCTATATAGAAAGTAAGCTAATAATAGTAAATCAAAAAAAATTATATCCATTCTTTATGCTGACAGAGCTCTATTTTTTGTTATCTTTTGTATAAGGGAAAATTATTAGCAAGTATTAATAAATTAATAAATATTATTAAATGTAATAGTAAAGTCAGCTAATAAAAAGAATGGAAAAATGGGTATAAGCACCAAACAATTGTTTTTCAAAATGAAAATATACCCAAAGACCTAAGGCAATCAACCCAGATTTGGGGAATTTTTTCTGTATATACTTCAAGAAAAAATATGATTTTTTTAAATTTTTTTATTCAGATATATCTAAAGGTAGTTATGTTATATTTTTCACTTTTTTTACAAAATTCGTGAATATAGATTGACAAAAACAATATTTTGTTTAAATAATATTTGAATAAACTTTAAACACAAAGATAAATAACGACATATGATTTACTATAACCTGTTATTTTATTTTTTTGAGAATAAATTTTCAATGTATTTTGTTTACTTTAAAATTTTATCTTAAAAATTAGTTAATATTTCTAAATTGTTATTCAATTCTGAGAACTTAGAAAAATCTATATTTTATTTCAAAATAAAACAATATTTTTAGAAAAAAATTATTTAATATTTTTACAAATTAAACACAAATAACACCATTTTAATTTCAATTTTTTATTCGAAAATATGTTTCGCCACTTTTGTGGCATCTTCAGTTCTGTATTTAATTAGTAATGTAATGGTTATCATTCTATATAAAGAATAACTTTCTAATTAAATACAGAACTGAAGATGCAACAAAAGTGGCGAAAAATGTTTTAGAATAAAAATTTGAAATTAAAATGGCGTTATTTTTGTTTAATTTGTAAAAATATTTAATAATTTTTTTTCTAAAAATATTGTTTTATTACCGTTTTATTGTTTTCCACCTTTCACACATTTTTTTATGAATAAAGGATCGTTTTATACACTGAAATATACTACACTATCGGTTATTATTTAATCGATTTAGGACGAACTTGCATCGATAATCAATGAAAACCAAGACCCTAAAGTGCTCATAACGACCTCCATTAAATTCAGTCCTCGTCTCAATGGATTCTGTCAGGAATTATCGTCGGTCATTCCGAATTCCGAGTTCATTCATCGACGAAAACACGCGATCAAGAAAATCATCGAACAAGCGACAGAAAATCAATTCTCATCATTGATAATCATTAATGAAGATGAAGGAGAAATCAATGCCATGAAGATCTACTGTTTACCGAGTGGGCCGTCCGCTCGGTTCCGTCTTTCGAATGTCAAGTTGCGATCCGAGCACAAAAATACCCAAAAGATAACGGAAATCGAAAACGTGCGACCGAACGTTCTCCTGATGAATTTCAAAACGGAAATCGGACAGAAATTGAGTCGGATTTTTCTCAGTTTGTTTCCGGTGAAGAATGCGCGAGATGTGCGCGAACATAATCGAAGTGTTACGTTCAAAAATCAACGGGATTTCGTTTTCTTTCGACATTTTCGACATATGAAGAAACAGTCGGCGGAAAGAATGGCGTTGACTGAGCTCGGACCACGGTTCACTCTGAGACTTGAGAGCTTGCATAAGGATTTGTTTGCCGACAATGCCCAGTACGAGTATCTCTATGATCGAAGAGAGAATAATAAAAATCGGCGACAATTTGTTCTATAATAAACGCTGTTTGTGTTGACTTTCTGTTTATATTTTGGTCTTCACGTTTTCAGTTATCTATTGGGAATAAATTTATTTGGAATATATTCGTTCATTAATCTTTGTTCTTGTGAGGAATATTATAAATTGTATGAATGTGTAAATGTATGGATGTTGTATGTTGATTTAAGTATGTTGAATTTAGCATGGTGATTCTCCCACCCAGATAGAAATTGGTATTTTTTATTTAAATTTAAAGTGATTGACTATTCGAATATAATTAAAATAATAATTTGATAAGTTCATATTTTTAATTTCACAATTAAAATTAAGTTTAATATTTCTTAGTAAAATTTAAATTAAATTCATTTTTAATAATTTGATGACATTTTTATTATTTTGAGTTTTCTTGAACATAGAAGAAGATGAACGCTTGCAGTTGTGGTCCCGCGGGTGCTGGTCTGCTCTCCTGTTACGCAAAGTACCAGTGCTGATAATTAGGAGCCCTTCTCTTCTTTGCCCCCTTCACCTTCCACTCAAAAAATGTGTCGTAAAACACTAAAACTAAATTGTAACAAATCACTGTGTTTACAATAAACATTTTGCAAAAAAAACAAATATGTCGAAAAATTGTGAATTAGCAAATAAGGCTTATATTGTTTCTTTCGGCTTATTTATTGACTAAATTTATCATTTATTTGTTTCATATTTTTATAAGTGTTTATCAATCATCAACAAAATGCAACAAATACGGATGGGCGATATACTCCAATACCTGGTTTCTATTTGTTAAAGCAATTCTGGGTTAGGTTAATTCGACACCAATTTTATACAGAGAAAAATAAGTGTAATTTTTATAGGACGTCCGTATATTTTAATATAATTTTAATATACAGCCATAATACACAAAGACAAGCATCGTCAAACTATTCTGGGCGAGTGTAGTAAGTCTAAAAGCAAAGAGAATGGAGAATTACATTATAATAAATACATTTAAATGTTGACTTGTTTTTTTCGAAGTAGTTCTTATTTTTGTAAAGTATAGAATTCAAATTGTGCAAAAGTATGCTATTTTTATATCATATACAGATGTAAAAAGAAAGAGTAAGATTTGTTACATCACAACATGGTGTTCATATAAAATGTATTGTTAGGGTATTGAAATTAAATTAAATATGTTTTAAAGTTATAAATTAAACATTCTTCTTTATCCTTCCTATAAACAATAATAAATAAAACAATTAAATCAATAAAATTTGTAGATTAATCCATTTATAACCCCCCTTTTGTTTGAGCTTAGTGCTCAGAGACTCAAAGTAGTTTTTTGGGATAAAATTCAAATTCAAGCATAAATTTATATATATATATATATATATTATTAATAACATTGTTTTTGAAAGTATTATTATGATTGAATTATTATAATATATATTACTATTTTTTTATCTTTTTTTAAAAATAATTAATATTATTATAAATTGTACCATTTTATTATAATATCTTTCATTATTATTATTATTATTTTATTATTTCATTACTATTATTTAGATTATTATAATTATTATAAAAAAGAAACCACTTACTTTAAAAATAAAATTAAAAATAAAATAATTTCGGTCTGTCGACAAACTCGTGCCTTATCAGATCGAAAGCCTGATAAGAGCATGTTATCGCTCCTCTAGTTTAGCGAAGTTAGCAATTATGATTAATTGCCAATAAGATTAAAATTAATAATATATTTTTTAATTATTTTTTATTAAATTAATATAATTTCTTTATTTTATTTCCTTTCTTTATTTCTTTACTATATAATGTCTTTTCTTTTTTCATTTGAATATAAATATTAAAATAAATTTTAAAGCACACAAAAAAATCAAAAAGAGTTAACATAGAATAAAATGATTTAAAATTTTTAGGATCCTCCATTTGTTGTACTTTGTTGTATATTGTGAAAAGAATATTGTAATAAATCAAATAAAGTTGCTCTCTGTGAAATTTATTTAATTGAAGGATTATTCATAAAGTTAATTATGAAACAGTCTCTTGTCAAACCTAGTCAAATCTAGTCAAACCCCCAAGAGAGAAATTGTTTATAAACAATATGTTGGAAGAGCCTTTTATTTCAAGGAGTCAGATAATTGATGATTTAGAAAGTGTAGTTTAAAGGCGATAAAAGAAAACGTCAATTTTGAATACCCAACAGTATAATGTTATGGTGACTGTCATTAATACAATTTTTCTTTATAATTTTTGCGGTCGGAAACTCATTCACACCTTATAATACACCGAAATCTACATGCATTACAAAACACAATTTATAAAAAGAAGAAGAGGAGACAGTGATAGTCAATACATATATTTGAAATTTAGTACAATGTTGAATCCTGATAAGTGTCGTCTGAGGCATTTCTGATCTTTTCGCATTCGCCACAGAGCATCGTGAATACGTCGAAGAAACTAAAATATTATATAAATGATTAAAAATAAACAAAGTCACACAAAAACTCACCCGATGGAGAAAGCTGGACGTCTGACCCTCCCTAGATAGATTTTCGTAAAGAGCATCAATAGTAGTAACCCATCTGAGAATCGTAGTATCCCGAATGTGATGACTTTGGAGTACTTCAAGCGACAACAATTGAACAGATAAGAGAATAATGCGAAAAATTGATATGAACAAGAGCGGCGCAAAGATTACCACAAGTTCAAAAAGCTTTACAATTGATAATAATACTATTGGTGTTCCTGACACAGATTCCTATGAGTTAAGCAATATTCGGATGGGATTGCGACAACATGAAAATTCGGCAAGCAACAATATTTGTTATTAGACACAGAAGACTGCCCTGAAGCAGAACCGCAAGCTTTCATACCAGTAGCAAATAATACGCTCTATTATGCTTATCAAGAATCGGATTACACAAAATAAAGATGCGAGAGTGCACAGTTTTCAGACAGCGAGTGATATTTAATTGCGGTAATTACAGTTGGTTATCAATCTTAGAGGATGGTTTAGAGAAATAGTTAATAAGAGTACCAGGAAAAGCATGTTTGGACGCATTCGATTTCCGAAAACTACAACTCGAACCAGAGCTAACAGTGGACACAACACCCAATTCAATAACATACACCAAAAGGTTTCGAGCAGGATCATTTACCGCAGCTAACGGAGCATGTTAAGGCGGAAAATGGGGAGATAGAGACAATGTAATGGTACGAGACACGTACAAGGTAGAATTAAAAGGGTATGACGGATGGTACGATACCAGTTCCGGTCGCCTGAAACAATGGTTGAATTGTAAAATAAAAGACGGATATTGTGACGCGGGATTATCAACTTTAACCTACAATCTACCCGAAGATCGATATCAGCTGACATTTTCGACGAATTTCAAGGCAAGCTGTATAAAAATCACTTTCAAAGCAATAGTAACCGATTCAGAAGCAAGCAGAAATGAGATGAGCACATGGCAGACTTGTTAAAAGATGAAGCCCAAGCAAGAGCTCAGTTAGACACAGAAGATACGCCAATAGCGGTTATTTCGAGAGATGAAAAGGTTGGTGTGCGATTCATTAAAAAGGAGACTGTATCCAGATGTGACACGACAATGTTTGCAACGAATTACAAAAGTTTTATCTGAGCAAAACCAGATTGCACGATGTGACAAGGACCAGAATGAAACCATCATATATGAAATGGGAGGCTTATGTGAACAAAAAATTAGCATTTCTATTCAACCGACAGGAACAAAAAATGGAAAAAATTTACCTCGATATGGTATCAAACGACTGTAAATTAAACCGCGAAATACTGAGGTTAAAATTAGGTGTTGCTATAGTAAATACAGACTCAGTAGTCCCACTACTACCGCTAACAGCAGGAAAATTAGGAAGAATCATCGGTGAAGTAATGTACGTGTACCAATGTGGACGTCGAGATGTAGCCTATGAGAGGAATATGTTACAAAGAATTGCCAGTGCGACACAACAATGCAACAATATATTTACAGCCAGTGACAAGACTGATATTACCAGTGGAATTTGTACCAATAAACATGACTTGTTCCAACGTTTTACAGCCAATATATCGTGATATAAATGGCAGATGGATCCGATTTCCAGAGAAAACAGAAGCATCTGAACCACGAAAATTCAGACTGATGGAATTAGCCAAAAAGATGAGATTCAAAGCAATTGAAGTTGAGGCAGGGGGAATATACTCATCAGAAGATATCCAGAAGGCTCGAGAGCACATAATATTTCCAATAACATGAGCTCAAATATTATTTGACATGGTGTATGCCGCAATGCAACATTTCGCACCAGGAGGGCGACCAAACTACGAGCTGTTGCTTTCACCAGACCATTTTCATCGTTTAATCATATTCTGACAGGCCATGGAAGGCTTTCTCGGCATCATACTAATAGTACAGGTATGCAGAATGATAATATCTCAAATGTTAGCGTGTTTTGACATCTACAAGGAGAAGAAGTTTAACTGGAAAATAATTGCTGATCTATTACAATTTGTGGCGAAAACACTAGTTCTACACGGACACTCAAGGGATTTCTCAAAGGTAAAAAACATGTTTAAAGCGTTTGAAAACTTACCACCCATGACGGATGAACAATTCATATGGTACACGAGGCAAATACTAAGCAGAAAAGACATGTCGTCAAAGCAAATGGTACCAATGTTCTCACAAGTTAACATGATTACAGGGCAACCTTTCAATAATAACAATAAGAGACCACCACCTAATGGTGGAAGTGCAATAGCTACAGAAGATCCCATGAAAACCTATTTGGACAGAAAACGTGGGATATTATCAAAGAATTATACCGATCGACATGGACGAGAGACGACAATGGAAGAAATGGGGATGCACCTCAAAGAGTTAGAAGAACGATGGAATAACCTATCAACTCTATTGAATGCTACATGTTCTAACCACCCGAGGATTCAAGCTCTAACCGAACAATATCACGAGATTCAACGCCAAATACAGGAACACCTTCGCTTCCCATACCGAAGGAATCAAATAACGTTGGAACACACAAAAAGAGAAATGACAGAGATACCCGTACCAAGAACGAAGCCTCCAACTTATACAAGCCATGAGGAATTGGATGAGGAATATTCAGATATACCACTGATACCGGACGAGGATGCACCAGAACCTCCACCAATACCGCCGCTGAGAACGGAGGCACAAACTCTAACGAACATGGGATTGCCGACGAATTATGTTAAACCTGGAGTCGCATCAATAATGATGGCAATGGCAGAATCAGACTCCGATAGTCACGGACCGTTGACGAAAATAAAGATAAAATTGAACGGCTGATCAATGAAAGCTCTAATAGATACGGGCGCCAAAATTTCAATAATAAGATTTGATGTAATAATGCCAAATGAGTACTTGCCGGAAGAAGACAATACCACAGTTGGAGTAAACGGTGAAACAATAGCCTTCAAAGGAAAACTCAAATATCAAATAAGTTACAAAGGAGTGACGATCGATGCAAGTATTAATATAGCAAAAGAAATAAACATCCCAGTTCTAATCGGTACAGACTTATTACCCAAATTGATACCGCAAGGAATCTTGGATCTGTCCAAAATGAGACTGTTGCACAGGAGTGGCGTTCCTTAAACCGATCAAACCGAATTCACGAATGGAACATATAGTCCACACCGATAAAATAGAAGTCGTCAAGCCATCAGACGGAGACGAGATAACCGGAACAGATATAAATATTGATAACGACGAGTAAACACCAGAAGAACCATAGAAGGTGATCAAGTTAATTATGCGATATAAAGATGTATTTGCTAAAAGCGATTACGACTTAACGAAATGCAATGCAGTTCGTAATCCAATTCCATTACTGGATAATACCCCAATAAAACAAAAGTGATATCGATACACACACAGCGAGGAAACCTGCGACGAAGAAATAGAGAAAATATTAAAAGCCGGAGTCATTGAACCAAGTCATTCGCTTGGTTTATCACCAGTGGTTTTAGTAAAAAAGAAAGACGGATCAACGAGATTTTGTATAAATTATCGAAAGCTAAACGTGAAGACAAAAAATGATACATTTCCACTGCTAGATATAAATGACATGCTGCAATCGATGCACGGAGCAAAATATTTTTCAACAATTGATTTAAAAAGTGGATAATAGCAGATCCCAATGACAGAAGAGGATAAAGAGAAGACAGCGTTTTCGACAGGCAATGACTTATATCAAATAGAACATTTCTGACAGTTATTACTGGGACACGAAATATCAGCCGATAACTAGCCTTTGGTGTGGTTGGGAAACCACAAAGATACGAATGACAGACTATCACGATGGGCGATGAAGTTGCAGAAGTATTCACCAAACATCAGATTCCGATCAGGATCAGCAAACGCAAATGCCGACTTCATGTCAAGGATACCAGAAAATACTGGTGGAATCGTGAACCTACTATATATGTGTCGAACTGACCCACTTGACCTACTAGAAGCCCAATTAAACGATGAGGAAATAAAGATCATTAAAAAAGCTTTGAGCGGTAAAGCAATAACTCAATTAGAATGTGAAAATGATATGAAAAAGCACCTCAACAGATTTGATTTTTTCGATTTCTTCATCATGTCGTTGCCATTTCTCACCATTGGATTCTGTCATCAGAGCTAATATTTTAGTCTTTAACTTACCTTTTTGTGCTTCTTCATGATTCATTTTGCACTGCGAGAAATTTTCACATTTGCTACGTGATAAAGCTACATTGGTTTGATTGATTCCTTTTCTGAACTGCACATTGATGTCCAAACTGCTTAAATAATTGATCCATGTTTGGAATTGAGATGTAATCGGTTTCTTAGTTGTAAACATGAATGTTATGGCTTTATGATCCGTCATCAGAGGAAATCTCTTATCATATAAATATTGCTCGAAATGTTGAGTAAAATAATAAATAGCCAATAACTCTTTCCTAGTTACACAGTATACTATCTCATGTTTACTCATTGAATGTGAACCATAGGCAATCACTCTTTCATTTCCAAAAGCCTCTTCTTGCGATAGAACAGCTCCAATGAAATCAAAACTTGCATCAGTATTGTTGTATCTGAGCAGAGGCCTTTTCGGTTTCTTCACCAAGAATAACTGACCACCCACAAATTCCCGGAGCACGTGCCCATACGATTGATCCCATCTGTAGTTCCGTCGATATGTTATCACAAAATCGCATGAATGATTGATTTTTATCTAATCTATGACAGCTGTCACTTTTAACCCGATTTTTGTCACTCTCATTATCGATGGTGGGTTTGACAGTCGATGAGGAAAGTTATAAGCCCTGAAAGATCAAACAATTAATTAAGAAAAATATAAAATTAATTAATCTTACCATGAGTCAACCCAGAATCCGAGAATAATCGTCAGCTGACGAATCATCCATGAATCAGCAGCAGGCATGTTTCACAGATTTGAGAGTGTGTAAAGACACACGAGCTCCAGATACTATAATAAAATAAAAAAAATTAGAGACACACCTACCAGCCCGACCAACCAATATCACAGAATTTTCAGACGATTGGTTGGCAGAACCTGGTTGGTCACTCGAAGACGACAGGACAACCTAGATAATCTATAAAAAAGAAATCATTTTTAACCAAGTCGCACAAAATTTTTTAAAGAGAACCCAACATACGTTTACACAAATATTTTTTTAAAAAAAAAACCAAACTTACGTATTTCGCCAGTATATATACCAGAGGGACTTCGACGTTCAATCATCAAACCGACGAGGAGAACGCTAATTTATCCGACGAAGAAGCCAGCGATATCGCAAGCAGCAAAAATTGTTTGACGACCGAGAAAGACACTTCACATATTCGAAGTGTCGACGAGTGAGGAAGACGAGCGATCAAACTGATACTGCCGATCGAGATACACTCCGGACCCCGTTGAAACTCTTTTACTGTAATTAATTTTTATAATTCCATTGATTTCGTTGTGATTATTAAATTTTTATTGATCAATGTATTACTTCGAATAAATGTATTTACTGACGATCCACTTACTTTTGAATATAATTGACTCGTACATTCGAGCCCCGGCCGTCTAGCGCTTCCGTCTAGGCGGGTTTCCTCACCGTCTTCGTCGCCGTCCCGATGAATCCTGCAAAAATACAGAAAAACTTCGACAATCCGCCGAAAGCGACCTTCGGTCCGAATCCGGGTGTCGCCTTGAGGATGAAATTTGACAATTTAAAACAAATTTTATTTGAAATACAATTTCATAGAATAGAGAATTTTACGATGATTTTTTATTGTTTTAGAGTAAATCTTAAGATAAATAGTTTCTTTAAAAAGATTTTTCTTGTCCTAAAAATCCTAACTTTATAATTACATTAGCTGAACTTTGAGAGCTGGATTAATTATAATTTTCCTCTTATCAACAAAGAAAACAAATGTAAAGGGTTTATTATGGAATTCTATAAACAGTTCAATTTATGAGGTGAATTTTATAAATAATCTAATGATTTTACATCAAATTAAGATTTGTAATAATTACTATTTGGGAATTATTGTTATTTCAAAAACTAAAATTATTGTTTAATTTATCGAATTTTACTAATAATCTAGTTTATTAAATTGAATTGTACGAGTTTATTAATTGAGTTTCACAAAGGATTTAGATTGAATTTTACGAAATTATTAATTTCAGGAATTGAATGGTTTAACTCATTGATTCTTAGGGATTAGGAAGTATGTCTGGGAAATAATGAAGTTTTATCTTTTAATAATTTCTATTGTGAATACATCTACGGTTTATTCATCCTAAGAAAAATCGAACTTTCAATAATTTTATTTAAATAAAATTTAAAAATAAGATTTCTATTATTGAGCAGCCTCTAATTCTACACAAGGATAAGTATTTCGTAAGTGCGGGAGCCACCTTAGGAAACTGGAAAACGTTTAAAATCTTAAAACAAAAATTTAATCGTTGACGATGAATCTTGGGTTCGGACGATTATAATATACAATGTCGTTTAATTTAAGATTCGAGTAAATTTACTATGGTGATTCAATTGAGAGGTTAGCACCTGAAGGGATTCCCCTAATGACGGTAAATGCTACGACAACACTACACGATGAAGATACGAATACATAATGATACGATATTGCAATTCGATCGTTCGGATAGTTAGTAAGCTGCACCAGTTAGACAAGCATAAGTGACGCATTCATAGGAGGAACACAATTATGCAGAATAGAGACATACCCCTTTTTCAGTATGAAAAATATAAATATTTAAAATTAAAATTGTTTTAATTAAATAGGTATAATAAAAAATTATTTACCTTTTTATCATATTAAATATAAAATATATATAAATAAACGAATTAAAATAAGTAATAGAGTAAATAAATAAAATTAGTTTGAGGAATGTTTATATCGATAAAATAAGCAAATTATTTTAAAAGATAAATAAAAAAATAAATCTAAAAAGACAGTATAAAAAGAAGAAAGGTTTAAGAGAAGATCAGACAAAAGCTTGAGAAGAAAGTGTTATAATTTAGAAAGAAAGTTTAATTAAAAAGAACCTTAATTATATTTTAATTAAGAGTTTTAAAGTTCAAATAATTAGATCATCGAAGGAATTTATCATTTTGTATTAATTATCTCACGCGGAGATAATTAGATTCATAAGAATTTATATAAAAAGGCGACGTTTTAATTGTGACCTGATTATCGAATTTGAAATTGAATTGAACAGAAGAAGTCTTGTTGAATTAACTTAATTGAATAAAACGGATCGATGATCATAAAAAGTACGGACTAAGTCCCAAATATAATTATATATTTTCGGTAATATATTTTTATATATTTAAAATAAAATGGGTAGAAGAAGTCTCTTCTCCCTTTCTATCTAAAATATTAAATCTCAATAGGCTAAGTCCTTAAATTCGCTTATAAATTTTGTTTATAATAAATAAATCTTATTGATAAAGATAATCTTTGTTTTATTTTCTCTTTTATATAAATTCACATAATATCCCAACACCCCTACAGACACTGACCCAGGTGGGGGCCCACAGCCTATCTTACCTTTAACTGAACCCGAAGGCCCCTTGATCTTGGCACTGCTAGGCAGATGTCAAGCAAGATAGGAGGCGTCCGACCCTATATGTAATGACAGTAAAATCGAAATAAATTTAACGTGGGTTGTGATTGACCCTCAACAATCACTGGGGGCTCGCGAGCTTTTAAAAATGTTTACACTCGAGAGGGTCGTGACAGATGTCAAAATGAACCCCAGACCCAAGTACCTCAAAATGAAGATCATAATTTTGATAAAATTAATTTTTTAATGTTTATTTTCATCTGATAAAGAAGGAGTATTGTTTGATTGTCAGAAAAGTTTAATGAGAGACAATATCCAATCTTTTTTACGAATTTTGCCAATAGGAACAAAATTATTTAAAGTTGTTTTATGTACAAATACATAAATAAATATCAGTATTATTATACTTAATGAAGGATAAAAAAGTTGATCGATCCAATTACCATTATCACATTTATATTTATTATTTACATATAATTTACAGGGTTTTTTGATCTGTTCAATAATTCCGCAATTAAAATATCACATTGAAGTGTTTGACTAACCTTACTTTTGTTAAATTTTAATATTTTTCAACAATTTTCAAAAGTGCTAAGTCTGGTTTAAACTTCTTCAACTTAGCTTTTTGCTGCGGTCGGAAACCCATCACAACTTATTAGCAACTACTGCGGTTGAGAGTCGATTAAAAAACAATAACACGCAATCCACAAACATAAAGAAGAAGGACGGTTAACAATATAATACATGTATTTGAGATTAATGAAATTCATCCCGAAACGACCTTCAACCTCTTATAGGTCGGCAGAACATTGGAAGTGCTGTTTGAAAGCTAGAAATATAACATGAAGGAAAATAAACAGTTGAGAAAAACTCACCCGATGAAAAAATAAATCGACCAACCGCCCCGACACAGGCAAGAAACATGGCAGGATATCCACAAGGGTGACCCATCGGTGACTGAAGGACTCACGAGTAGAGACAATAAACCTTAAAAGGAAAAAGAATTAATTAAAACAAACCCGAAAAATAATAAAATTTCTTACCGAAACACCCTGTGGAGCTGAGAGGTCATTCGACCCACTCCGTATAGCCCCTCGCAGGAAGGACCCCTGAATGGAACCCGTGGAACGCCGGTCGATCCTCGAAAGAAGTTATTCACCCTTAAAGAAAAAAATTTTATTAAAAAACCAGACAAAAAATAACAAAGTCACCTACTGAATTACCCAATTGGGTTAAGGGGTCAACCGACCATCCCACGAAAGATCTTCACGTGGGCAATCCGTGGACGAAACCGGCGAAGTCGTAGGGCCACCCTGAGGAAAGTTATAGGCCCTGAAAGATCAAACAATTAATTAAGAAAAACAGAAAATTAATTAATCTTACCATGAGTCAACCCAGAATCCGAAAATAATCGTCAGCTAACGAATCATCCATGAATCAGCAGCAGGCCTGTTTCAGAAATCTGGTAGTGTGTAAAGACACACAAGCATTGGATCCTATAATAAAATAAAATTTTTTTTAAAATTTCGAAAAATTTTTAGAGACACACTTACCAGCCCAACCAACCAGCATCGCGGAATTTTGAGACGATTGGTTGGCAGAACCTGGTTGGTCACTCGAAGACGACAGGACAACCCAAATGAAATATAAAAGAGAAATCATTTTTAACCAAGTCGCACAATTTTGATAGACGCTTGAGACGACGTATTAACGCACCTTCAAGAAAACCAATTTGAGCAGCGAACCGCAGTAGCGCAACCCAACGAAATCAGGAGGAAGAAACAAGTTAATAACCAGAGGAAAACGCTAACGATCAGCCACAGAGCGGATTCATTGGCGTTGTACGGCAGCGAAATCGAAAAGGAGAGCTACAGCCGCGACTTGAGACGACCAATTCGAGTGCAGAACCGTGACTGCGTACCCTGACTTACTATCTAGGCAACCGGCGAAGAACGACGCGTGAACAAACAATCGACCCGAGCTATAACACTCCCCGGATACTATTACAGTAAAAATTAAATTAGTGTGTTGTATTTATCTTATATCGATGAATTTTATTTGGGTTTAAAAATTTAAATAAACATTTTGAATTGAATTTATTTTAGATTGAATTATAGTTTATATTTAATCTTTTTCCCTTTTTCTAGTAGTTAATTCAGTTATAAACAATTGTTGATCGAATATAATATTACCTAACCGAATTTAAGTGCCGATGGGTTATTCTCCTTTGCCGATTTAGCCCAGACGGCCACGAGTTCCAAGCCGTTAGGTCTCAACAGCCGCCGCCTTTCGTAGCCGTCCCCATCGCCACCGTCGTTCTACATCATAGATGTCTCGGAGTGATTGTCGATCGCCTGAATCGACCAATGAAGGGCGCAACATCTTAATAATCGTCGATAAGAGACCGTTACCACTAAGTTGTTCAACGGTAGTGATCGTGTTGAGTGGATTCCAGCTAGCGTGGAATCACGAGTTGCCTAGATTAATAGAACGGCGACCGAGTCGAGAGAAACTCCGTTCAGCCAGAAACACGATGGAAAAACCCGACGGAGGTTTGATTTAGTGTGACCTCGAGGATAAGATTGGAATATTAAAACAAATATATATTTTTTTGAACTAAAATTTTTGTATATAATATAAATTTTACTATTAATTACTTTCATGATTTTATTATTTGTCATTAGATTTTTATAATTTCCGTATGACCTTTTTTGCAGAGTTCGATTACATAATTAACTGGATCATTATGATAAATTTGTAATTTTTTAAAATCATTAGGATGAATATGTAGAAATTAAATAACGAAACCTATGATCAAAATTTCTGCGAAAATTCGTAAATTTTGTCTGATAAATGTTATTTTATCAAATTTCGAAATTCTACAAATCCCGAATCTGGTTCTGTAAATGATTATAATGAATATAAAACTTCGAAGCAATTATTTGCACAATTTTTAATCTTCATTGTTTTCATGATGGCTGGATACGTCAGAACGATCAGCTTAAAGTTTAGTTTAAAATTGATTAGAATAAAATGATATTTATTTACTATTTTAAAAATTGTGAATATCGTTTGAGGTTGTTTATTAAACATAAAACATCGTTTACTAAATTAATAAATAGTTATGGTTAATATTTATAAGATATGGTTAATATTTGAAATTAGTTCTCCTGAGAAAACCGGCAAATTTGGATAGGGATTTTCTCTTAGACTCTGTAAAAAAATAATGACAGAACCCCGAATTAGATGTCCGTTGTTATTAGTTGCCTCTGCTAAACAATATATGACTTAATATTATGAGGAAAAGCATTATAAACAAGAGCATTATAAGGAAGAGATGTCTAGAAGACGTAAGGAGCTTGATAAAAGCAGAGATGAGGCGACCAGATATAATAGTATTCCGACGACGACTTTATAATGATCTCTAATTTTTACGATAAATTAACCTTTCAAACATATGATACCGTAAGTCACAGACACTAACACACCTCTACATGCACACATAAGCGATGCAATTATCGGAGAATTACACAGTTATATAAATTGAAATCATTCCCTATTGATGCTGACCCAGGTGGGGGGCCCATAGGTCATTCTACCTTTAGCTGAACCCGAAGGCCCCTTGAGATTGGCACTACTAGGCAGATATCAGGCAAGACAGGAGGCGTCCGAGCCTATATATAATGTCGTTAGAATCGAAATAAATTTAACGTGGGTTGTGATTGACCCTTAACAATCACTAGGGGCTCGTGAGCTTTTAAAAATGTTTCCACTCGAGAGGGTCGTGACATAATGAATATGGATTTGATTTTTAATATATACGTTCAGTAACTGAAAACAACATCATTTAGAAAAAAAAATAAATGAAACGTCAATTTTAAAAGAAAGAAAGGGAAAAATAAAATATTTTTATACAACATTAACATGACATCAGCAGAGGTTTCAAAATTTTTATAAAATCTTCTTTCAAATTTTATTGCAAATAAAATAGGGCTTCATTTTTAATTTTTTAAATAAAATTATTTTTGAAATTAAATCCTGAAAGAAAGAGAATCTCAGCACTTATAATTTCTATTTTTTATCTAATCTTTTCTCAGACGATGGATAATAGCATTACTGTTAGACAGTTTTATTTCTATATTTGATTTAATTGACGTATTAAAAACAATGAAAAATAAGTAAAATTATTAGAAATATAAATAATTTTAGTTAATAATATTTTATCTATAATATTTATCAATATTTTATATTTTATTTTTCAGCCGACTCCAATCGCCTGCTGCGATCGCAATCAAGTCACACGATATCTTAATGGTGGCAATTAATTCAGCCACATATCAACCATATCAAGATTAATCAATCTGAATTAATTGATTTGATTAATCGCAATTATATATATGCGGATTTTTTTTAAAAACAATTATTTCATGGTTCATTAAGGAACTGCCAAAAATTAGAAAAACAAAAGTTCAAACGAAGAATGTAAATGAGGATATAGATAATGGTTCAGTAGAGTCGGATGAAGAGACTTACGAACAATTACATTAACTTGAATATGTTGGTATAATTGGTGACTGCATCAAATTACAAGTACTTAGTAAAGTGTGGCCAACCATCACTCATACATTGCTTAGAAAATTGTTTGCTAGTGCCGGCATTTCGAGAAATTGGATTTGATTGAACTGAAAGAAAAGCATTCATCTCAAAGCAGTATATTTATGTATGGCCCATCAACTTCTTTCAGCCAGGAAACGGTAGTTATCTGGACAAGACATGCGTGTTCATGCTCCAGTTGAGTTGTATATTGAACATGAGTCCCCAGTGGAACTCGAAGGGCAAGATCAGTGTATATATCTGTCTCAACTCATACACTGTTGGTACCATCAGTATGAACATCAAAGACTTGTGGAAAGAGTTGTTACAACAGTGGAGAATCCAGGTTAATTTTATTAATAATAATTTATTGTAGTGATCATGAATTAAAATAATAATTTATTGAGATCTCCACGAAATTGAGTGTTCAAATATTTCTTTTAGAAGTTTTTTTTATAATTGTTTGAATGTGTGATACACGTATCAAAATATTCAGTATGCAAATATTTAGCCTTACATTAGGCGTTTTACATCTTCGATATTATCGGATCGTTACCCATTCAAAGCTCATTCATATTGTCTTTGGTTTGAAAGCATTTTTACGAAATTTATTTGTAGGTAGTTGTGCTGTATAAGTCTTCCTTTCAATATTCAATAATTGAAATGACTAATAGTAAATAATACTAATAATATTATTAATAATAATATATTAAGAATAATATCAATGGTAATAATAATAATAACGTAAATAATAATAATGATAATGGTAATATTTATATTACCGATAATAATATTAATTCTCATTATAATAATAATATAATAGTAAAACATTTTATAAATTTTCTTTTTATAAGAATATTTTAATAATAATACCTAATTTTAAATTATGACTATCAATATTAATAGAAATAATAATAGTATTAATAATAATATAATAGGGATAATATTAATATTTATTATTATTTTTTTTATTTTTTTCACCCATACGTGTTACTTTCAAAAAGTAAAAGAAATGCATAGAAAGTTATGGTTACATTATTTTACTTAGCTATTTGATTCTCTACAATTGCTTAACCACTGATAATTTTGATTATACAGATATCGTTCGTTCAGTTAATTTTTCGTTTTTTAACAAACTCGCTTATACAAAATTTTCATAAAAAGTTTTTTATCCATCATAAATAAATAATATAGACAAATCACAAAATATAAAGTTTTAACATCATAGTATCATAATGTTATTAAAGATAATAAAAATGGATAAATAAATAAGTATATATATATACAAAACATACATTGTTATCTTACACTACCGTCATCAAGTTCATGCAGACTCCTTGTGGCTCGAATCGATATAAGCGTCGTAAGTAGTCCGACAGGCTCTTGATCACCAAACAAGCAATCGATGCTGAATCCAAATGAAATGTTTTAAATTGAACAGTGGTATGAACCTGTTTCGTTTTACAATCAAAATCTAAGCTAATAAATGAAAGATCAAAACATTTAAATAAAGAGTAATTATAATCTCTTGATGTTGATTGAGAGACATGATCTCTTATAATAGATTCAGTTTCTTTGTATAAGATTTTTCAATCAGGTATGGATACCAAGTTTCCACTTTTTAAATCTAAAGAAACACCTTCCAATTGTTGCAAAACATCCATGCCAAGCAATAATGATTCTGGGCAACTTTTTGAAATTAATACGTTTGTTATAATATTCTTGCCACCAATTTTTATTGATG
The DNA here is from genome assembly GCA_001938485.1 of Girardia tigrina. Taxonomy (NCBI): domain Eukaryota; kingdom Metazoa; phylum Platyhelminthes; order Tricladida; family Dugesiidae; genus Girardia; species Girardia tigrina. The sequence continues at coordinate 19,844 of MQRK01219748.1, forward strand.
ATTGTACAGTTCCTTCAATCGAAAGATAATGACCTGTAACTGATTGTAACCTTTCACACAAGGTGCTAGATTTAATTTTTCTGATGCCAGAAGCATCTTTTCATCAACAATTGTGACTGCTGAACCAGTATCAACTAAAGGTGTAATATATCTATCATTTAATAAAACAGTTATTGTAAATCTTTTACCGAATTTAGTTCTTACAGCAAAAACATAATTACTTGGTAAACCCCATTTATTTCTTACTTCAATTTCTCTTTTTTGTTTTTCCTCTGCATTTAAAATTTCAAGATTTGGATCGATAGGTTTCATTTCTGTAAGTTGTAAGAATAGATAGTAATTCGGTAACGGTCCAAAACTTGTAATATTGAAAACTTGTAACCTGGATTTAACATTTCTTGATTCTTTATCATTTGTAGTTGATTCTCATAATCTTTCCACTCGCTTTTAGATATTGCTGGTGCCAATAAATTACTATTACTTACAGTTTCATTTCCAGTTTCACTTTTTCTTCCATCAATTGTTACACTTGGATCACTGTTGGAAATATCTGAGACAGATTCAAATTGTACTTTTTTATTTCCTTTTTTAAACTTTTTTACGACGTTTATTAATTTCCATTTCTGATTTTAATGTATTTATTTCTTTATGATGATGGTGAATTATAAAAAATTTTGCTATCATAGGAATGCATCCGATTATTAATTTCCATGAAAATCCCAAAATTGTATATAATCTATGTTGATAAAATTTGAGAAATAACAACTTTGGATATCGTAAAAATTACATATATTCCGATTAAACCAGCACAAGCTTGACCACAAAATATAAATTTTCCCTATATTCTTTTCATCGTATTCATAGTGACTCTTTGATAATGATCTATACTCAAAAAATTATCATTGTTTACTTTTCCCACTCCGTAAGGTAAAACTGTATCAATGATTTCATTCATTACTCTTTCTTTTTTAGAAGGAAATAAGAGATTTCGTCTTGAATCTTCAATTTCTTCTGGTGAATAAATACCAATCGTTGACATCTGATCTAAAGACGTAAAATTTATTAAATATTCTAATTTTGTTAAA
>MQRK01219748.1:27481-40107 GCA_001938485.1 Girardia tigrina
TAAGGAAACGCAACATTCCCTGGAAAGCAACAAATGTAATAAAACCAAGTTTTGAATTTTTATTTGATTTCAATATATGTATTATATACGTATTTATACCTTTTATATATTCGTTAATAGTAAGTAAATAATTTAATTGGTGATTTCCTAGTTCTTTTAGGAAGTAGGTAGTGTTCCTTCACCGCTGTGTCGTCATCCTAACTGAAAATGTCCCGAATAAATTATGACAATGAACAGAAAGCGAAAAATGAAGGAGGCCGCGCTCGCCACTGGGAAGGCGAATGCGTTACGTCCTCGACAAATCAGTAAATCTGAGACATGGTTGCGGTTATTTACGGAATGATCATCGACCATAGATATAAACGGTTCACCTATGGGGTCCATAATCATTGTAAAATATAGTCTTTATACCGAAAGAATTACTTCTTTTGTTTGATGAGATAATGTGACGATATATGATAAACACTGGGATGATAAATTGGGAAAGAGTGAAATAATCATGAGATCTTTTATATGAACCAACTCCTTAGAATTGTTTATAAATAATGATACCGGTAGTGATTCTCGAATTGATGAATATAACCTGTTGTTAGTATGTTCTACGGCGATGTTTTATATTTTATGGCTGTATGCGAGACGGCAAAACGAATAACAGTAAGATGAAGTTAAACCGAAATTAAATTGAAAGCTGATAGATGATGAACTAAAATAATAATGAGGTAATAAAGTCGAGTGACATAAAATAACGAGTTATAACTGATCTATGATTTTATAACAGATTAATCTTTATCGAGATAGGTACATCAGTGGCGGGCAGATAACAATGATAAATATTCAGACAAACAAGGCATGAGCGACTCATCTACAGAGAATACAGATAACTAACCCGATAACACGGTGATGATTAGACAAGTATTGACAATGATATACATAACATGAAATCAGCCCCGAGCGGCGCTGAGCTAGTCGGGGGCCCACAGCTCGTCCTGACTTAAAATGAACCCGCAGGTCCTCCAAACCTGGCACTGTTAGTCAGATGTCAGGTGAAGGAGAGGCGTCCAACACCTTCACATAAAGACGAATTAAAACCAAATGTGAATTGTATTGGGTTGTGGTTTACCCTTAATAACCACTAGGGGCTCAGGATTCTACAAAAATGTTTAAACTCAGAAGGGTCGTGACATAATGAACAGCCACATGAAAATGGTTAAGTTAAAGTAATATCGAAAATATATCAAATTCAAAATATGTGTTGTAATAAATAGACAACACTTCTTAGATTGTACTCAGAATTTTTAGACCAGTGCAAATTAATATATGTAATGATACCTACATTTGTCAGATTTCCCATTATTTTTGTAAAAAAAATCCAAGAACAGGGTCAAAATTTGGGTGCCAGTGTTATCGCAGAATACATTTAAGTTTTCGATCATACATAAATGTTAACATAAGTAATGTAAAAAATTTTGGGACTCTAGCTCTAAATCTTCTATAAAAATATAAATATTTAGATCCTAAGATTAATACTTTAAATACCGAAATGCGAAAAATACATTTGTATTATCGTAGTGTTTATAAGGTTTTTAATTTTAAATCCATTTAGATGAGATAAAAACATATTTTTGTAATCGGCATTTTATTATTTAAGTTACATAATTAGACTGTTAAGTCCTTTCAGGACAATAAGCAAAATAAGGCATGAAGTTTATATAAACTGACTTTGAGATTATGTCACTAAATAAAAATTTAATGAACAAACAGGTCACTCAATGAAAATATTGAATGTGTTTAGACGATAAAATTATTTAGTGATTACATAGCTACTGGCGCGACTTGACGATGACGGTCATGCTCTCGAAATTTATTGTCAATAAACAATGTGATTCAAATGACATCTTTTCATTTTTAAATGAACTTTTACCTCATTTTTTAATTATTTAAATAAATGTAGAATTATTTTTTTTCGGTTAGAGAGACTATGACTACGGAAAAATAAACCATCTGAATTAAATCATTATCTTGAAACATTATAAATTTCTATGGCTTGAAGTAATAAACTAATGTAACCAACTTATAAAGAAAAATATTGTGTTCAGTAGTATATATTATAATCCAGAGAATAAACATTGACAGCGTAGATATTATAAATAAAAAAACATTACTCATCAGACTTCATAAAATAATTTATCAGATATATTTTTTAAAAAAGATATCACTGTGGATTTGTTAATTTGATACAAGTTAACAATAGTGAAATTGCTGCATAATATCATTAGACGGGTAAGGACTCGAGACCATCATCATTGAGCGATTGGCAAAAGAATAATGAAACATTGTCATTTATTATGCTCCTTTACCAAACTACTTAATTTATTTCGAGCTTCATTGAAATAATTAGTACCATCGAATTTTTTAATAATTGAAAGTTTTTTTAGTTTGACATAATTAAATCTCTCTGATTTATTCTTGACTAAAGTATGATCAAAGAACTCAATCAAATCTGGATTCTCCTTGTGATAAACACTGTCTTTTGATAATTTGGGTGGATCTTGGTTGACAATCTGATTCAGCTGGTTCATTAATGTTACACAATCTTTATACGGAAATCTCATCTCAGATATCTCTAAAATTGACAAGCCTAAAGACCAAACATCTGATATGATAGAATATTTTTCATTTAATGACGATGGATTTATTCTTTCAGGTGCCAAATAAGCATTTGTTCCAACAGCGCTTTGAACAAAGGAATCTTTTAGCTTTCCCGATATTCCAAAATCGCAGAGCTGCAAAATGAATCCTTAATGTTTTTACTTATTATAACAAAAATGATAAATTTTAAAAATGATAAAATTAAATTGTTTGATGGGAATCAATCTTTTGTAAATAAAATATAAGTGGATTAGTTTTATAAAATGAGGCCAATGAAGCCTTACCTTTTCTGTATGTTTTGGTTGAAAGAAAATTCTTTACTTACGAGACAGGACTTTCTAAAAAGCAAACTAATATAGGTTTATATACTTCACTGGAAAGTTTTTGTTAAACGAAATGAAAAAGAAACGTGATCAGAGGCTTAATTTATCGTTCTTGATCATTGCCTTCGATTTTTCTTAAATCTGTAAAACGTTTTCATCGCACATTTAAAACTTCACTAAAATTCTTACTTATAAAACTTGTAGTCGGTTAGCCGCTATGCCATACATTTTCCTTGGATGGCGAAATACGTCAAGCATCACCACTAATGTCACCCACTGAAGCTTCATTTTGAAGCTTCCATTCACTTTCTGTCTGAGTTAACTGATAGCAATGCAACACCCTCAGATGAAAACATAGCTACTACCAGGAAACAATTAGAAACACTAGGCAAAGATTAATTTTGTAGAGCACCTCAAAAATTTAAATAATTTCTACCCTAAAGCTTATATTCTGCGAAATTTCTTTGACTTAAAAATTAATCAGTTCAAAGTTTACAACAAACACACAGTGGACGTTTTAAAATTATAGAATTACTTTCCAATAATGCTAAAATTTTAAAAGATGGACTTGAAACCGTAGTACATCTCAACAACACCAAACTGGTATTTATTTTTGATGAAGCTATCGTTCCACGGAAAATAAACACTCACACTTAGAATCATCATCATTCTTGTTAGAATTGAAAAAAACTTGTTTCTGACACCTGAAAAACAATTACATTACCATTGAGCATCAACAACAGTATTCCAGTTACTCAGACAGAACATACAGTTCATATTTTTAATTTCACAATTAAAATTAAGTTTAATATTTCTTAGTAAAATTTAAATTAAATTCATTTTTAATAATTTGATGACATTTTTATTATTTTGAGTTTTGTTGAACATAGAAGAAGAACGCTTGCAGTTGTGGGCCCGCGGGTGCTGGTCTGCTCTCAAAAACAATTACATTACCATTGAGCATCAACAACAGTATTCCAGTTACTCAGACAGAACATACAGATAGCACGACTCAATATTCCGTAACCAACTCCTCATCATCCCTTCAAATTTCAACGAGACGTAACAAATCGTTATTCGAAGTTAATCACCATATTTTTTGTTTTAATCTATTTTACGAACCACAAAAAATGGGACTATTCGAGATGTCGAAAACAGGTTACACTGAGAGTGTTAATTATCATAATCTGTCTACATTCAGCAATCACCTAGTATTCTATTTTCTCGGGTGGATATAGAATAATTTAATTATCATCATTGTTGATCTTTTCAAGAACGATCAATTCGTCGTACAAGTATCCAATGCTTTTCAGAATGTCAATTTTATCTTGAATCTGAGAATGTCAGAGATAGTAAAGAAAGTTTGTTACCAAAGATATCCACCCGACCGAACCAATTGATTCCGAATCCCGAAAACTACTAAAATATAACGCTAAGTATATTTTTTAATGGATGAATGTTGTTTTTATTAAACAATTTTCATCCGGATTGAAGTATATAAATTTCAATATTATTTCATAATTAATTAATACTGTAAAAACGTACTTACAACCATGTAGTGAGTATAACTATTTCATTAATTTAAATAAATGCATTTGGAAATGCTCGGAGCAATTAAAATAATATCTGTAAAATTGTAACTGTAATTATTAATATTTAAATTTAAAAAGAAAATAATTACTATTAAAAAACTCTCAAATTACTTTTTTCAGTTATTTTGAAAGAAACATTTATAAAAGAGTTTATATAAATTCAATTTTTTGAATTTGTTTTAATATGTTAATTAAATTAGTTTTGTTCGAAACTTATGATTGTAAGAAACGAAAGTAGAATAATGGAAAATAAGTTTTAATTGAATTTTGAAATTTATTATTTTGATAAAATGCAAGTCGGATAACAATCGAATTTGTATTTGAATGATCATTTAAATCAAGATTTTAAAGACAACTCGAAAATCTATCAGACTCAGTGGATATATCCATTGATTTTAACAGGACACCGCTGATCTTTTAACGTTCAAATGAACACACCGAACGGTAGTCATCCACATCGAAAGTATTTCGAATTGGCGAGTATTAATGCGATCCCATTGATCAGTGAATGACCAATATTCATATTTAAACGGAGACCCGCTCTCTATAGGGCGACAATTGGATGTCGATTAACTGAGAATTGGTGGCCGCATTCCTATGGGCACGAATGCCCACATCTGCCACACCAAATCCTTAGTGTTAAAAATCAACACCACTAAAAAAAGTAATTTAAAAGAGTTTTTACCGCTTTTACGTATAAAATAAGAAAAGTAAAAATGAAATTTTATATAAGATATTAAATATTTTTTAGATATAACTAATAACAGAAAATTTAAACGAAGATATGTAAAGTATGAATATTTAAACAACTAGAATTTTAATCTGACAAAATATTTAAATTTGTATATTGAATTGTAATTATTATCGTTGTTAACAATTTATTACAGCCATAAATTTTGCTAAGTTTTTTTTAATGAAATACTATTTTTTGTAAACATGCCAAGTTAAAAGAAGTTTATTTGTAATTTATATAAGAAATATAATGAAGCAAAATATGATTAATATCAATATTTAATGACAGAATTCTTTTATTTATTTTCTTATTAAAATTTAGACGGTGCTCTTAGCTGGAATTGGAGATTGATTATCTTTGAATTTAATTTTCTTCTTCAAAATTGATGGTGATGGTATTTGCGTATTTGATCTGCATGATCTGGCAACATGACCATATTTTTTACATTTTTCACACTGTATTTGACCTTCACTATTAAGTTTGGCTCTCTGTGGAGAAGGAGTTAAAGATTTATTTCTAGTCATATCTGTTCTGCATACATTGGCTAGATGACCTCTTTTCCACATTTATAACATGTTTTAACAGGAGAATTTCGATTATTATTTGTATTATTTTTGAACCAACATTGACTACTGAAATGACCAATTTTCTTACAGTTATAACATTGAGGTTTTCTTGTGTAATTATTTGACTCTCTATTGTCGTTAAATCTCGTTGATCTTGAAAAATTCGGACTTGTCGAATAATTTGGGTTTTGATTATTGTTATTTCTACCACCAAAATATTGATTTTGTCTTGGATTTTCATTTTGTGGTCTATATCTTTGCATTTTTGGAGATGCATAACTTTGAAAATCTTCCTCCGTATCGCTGTTGTTTGAATATCACTTCTGTTTGTGTCTTTCTATCGGTTTTAATTCAGTTACACATACTGGTCGAATAGGAGCTGCAGTAGTATTCATTTCTATTTTCATAGCCTTTTTTACAAGATCATCATAATTTGTATAATCAACAAAACCAAGTGCTGTTCTTATGTTATTTTGAACTCCCGCCCAAAACTGATCTTCAACTATCTTTTTAGTTTGTTCTGTCCAATTTCTCTTTTCTCCAAATGCTTTTTCCGCAAGTGTGGATAAATGAAAAGCGAATTCACCAACTGATTCCTCCACATTTTGAATTCGAGAATAAAACTTTTTTCAGTATGATTCTACCAACATCACCACTTATTAATTTTTCAGCCATTAAATCTTTCATATTTGCCCAAGTTACAAGTCCATTTCTATCAATTTGATTAAAAACTTCTCTAGCTGCACCTTTTAAATATCTGTAATCTTTGAATCATTATTCTGTCGGACCATTCATATGCTGTAGCAAACATAAAATCTACGAATTCAACGGGATCTCCCCCATACTGATTTACAGGTAATTTTTGACAACTCGCAAAATCTATATTATTCTCTCAATTTTCTGTCATCGTTTCTTTTTTAACTTTTCTCCGATTTCTCAAAGGATAATTAGACGTTTTGATACTTTTTTCGTATTTTCAATTATTAAAAATATACTCTTTGTTTCAAGAACAGAGGGCTCACCAAATATATTTATGTTGGGATTTATTATTTATTATCTTTAATTTCAATTGTTCACTCTTTAAACACAAATCTTTATCTTTTTAATCGTAAATCTCTATTCTTTAATCAATAATCTTTAATCAATAATCTTTATTCAATAATTCGTAATCAATAATCTTTAATCTTTGATCTGACTCCAATTGATCAGAAGGGACTTCCAACATAAATATATGAATAATGAACACAAATTCTTTTATGAAACTTTATTTCAAATAACAAATATTATCAAGACAAAAATAATAATAATAATTCAATTCTTGATGACAGAACAAAACACAAAACAATATTTCGTACGAGTTAATAGATTACAGTAAAAACTGAATCTCCCAAAACGAACGATATTCTAATTTAAAACAAACCTTCTTCTCCCATACAGGGTACTTATGGTTTGTAAGATTAATATTTTAATAAAATAAAAATAAAATAAGTTTTTACGTTACTTGTTAACACGACTTCTTCTTGGTTAAATTTCTTGCAAATATTTTTTGGCAAACTAAAACTAGATTTGCTGTTGTTTATATAGTAATTTTCCTCAGCCTTGAAAATTGATGAGATAAAACAAAGAGTAAAATATTTATAATTTTTGATGAAGTAAAACAAGCATTTATAATTTTTAATTCCAAGTTTTGTTAAACTAAATATTATTTTATTTGAAATTAATAATTTTACCAAAAGAATTATTTTAAATTTTTACTTATATAAAATTTTATCAAGAAGTGTTCATATGCTTTTTCCAAAACCCTAACAAAAATATATCTATCAGAAACAAAATTCAGATGGGCTAATGGTCAAACAGTAATTTGCAGAAGAAAAATTAAACTTTCTGTATATGTTAGTCCAATTGCATCGAAACATTTTTTTGATATCATACCAGATTTTTATCAGATTGAGAAGCATGAAAAAATATGGCATAAATGTCAGGCCAGAAATTGATTTTGTCAAAATTCAAAATGTTATTCTTCAGTTCGTTTCAGCCACCAAAGCTAAGACGATTTTAAACTAATCCATTATATATTTAAGGGTTCAGATGCGGATGAAAGTGGAAAGAGTGTTTAGAAGTTTTTAATTAAGCGTATGATTTTATGTAATAATGTAGAATTATCCAGAACTCGAAAATTCTTTGTGAAAGGTGCTGTGTTGGATGAAAATATGCAGAATGTAATTATGTCATAAATATTTTCATTAAAATTTTAAATTAAATATTATTTTGATTTGATTAAAATTTTAAAAGAATGAAAAATTATTAGAAAAATAGAGATCGGCGAATTGATTATTAAATTAAGAAAAAAGTTGAAAATTTTGTTTGAAAAATGCACCGGAGGACATCAATTTTTATTGACTCTAGATTAGGATATTATTAAAGAGAGTTGAGAGTGAATGAAAAAAATGTATAGATATAGCATTCTATATCATCTAGTTTTAGAGTTATTTATATAAATGCTAAAATTGCATATTTTGTGTTTATATTTGAATGGTATTTTTACTACGTCTTTTAATATCTGCAAGTGATATTCGCTTTTCTATGTAAGTTAACACTTACTTTTTCGCATTCTTCAGCAGCTTATTTTGATTTAATATATTTAATATTTTAGTTTTGTTAGAGTTTTATTTAATGGCACATAGAGGTGGCAAGAATGATCCCAACAACTTTTGCTACATGTACGGATCACATACGTTCAAAGAATCTATTATTCCCATTTCTACACTTATCAAAGCTTGATATTTTGACTATTTTAAAAGGAAAATTGTAGATCAAAAGAAACCATTCGCGCCACATTCTGTCTGTAAGAAGTGCAACAGTAATATATTCATATGGTCGACGAACAAACTAAAAAGGTTACCGTTTAGCACTCCAATGGCCTGGCGAAGACAGAAAAATCACCTCGACGGTGTTTATGTATGTATGACAAATATCCTTAGTTTTAGCAAAAGGACAGAAAATCACGTTATCTATCCAAATCTGGAATTAGATATTCGCCCTAATCTCTATAAAATGAATGAAGAACCCCCTGTCCCCAAAACAGATTGTTGAGAACGAAGGTACTCCTTCAGAGTTAAAATTAAACTTAGAACTAGTCTACGTAATGCTTTGGATTTTGATTGCAACATATGAGACACTAAAAGTTGCTTGTCGTTTATCAAAGAATATTGAATATTTGTATGAACTATTTATATACAGAGTTTCAACCTAGTAGAATAGTTTGGTCCCTCCTTTTTGGTACCCTTATTTAGATAAGAAATCGTAATTAATGAGATTTCTTATAACTGAAAACTGATCAATGTTCTCTGTCAAATTTTTAAAAATGTAGTTTTTGATTTAAGTGACTCGTGGCCGTGATGTATTGATTGTTTTTGTTATTGAACTGTGTGATTTGTTGATATGTGACATAATATAGAACCGTCTGTTTTTACATGAGATGACTAACATATTCGTAAAGGCTATCAAATCAGAATTTAAGATTGATTAAAAATCATATTTCTAAAAAAATTTCTAAAAAAACTCCTAAACATTTGATTAAATCTTTTAATAAACAGATGGATGGTTCAATTTGACCAGTTCTCATTTATTTGCATGTATTTATATAGTTAATTTCTTGTATAGGATATTTTGTTTTTTAATAATGAGAAATTAAAATTTTCAAATTCTTGTTTTGTACATTTATTAAGACGATTTTGTATGTACAATATTCATTTGACTATGGAATATTTACGAAGTATTTTTATCCCCATCGTAATTCTTTAATATAAACATTCAGAATAAACCCATTTATTATAATGTTTAGTAAACTAATTCAAAATCTTTTCAATGATTTACTCTCTATATAAATGAAATCTGATAAAAGTAATAAGTTCTAATAAATCTTGATATTTTAAAGATTTTGTTTGTCTTATAATACTGGTAGAATTAACCAAAAGCAGCTTAATAAGTTAGTTAGAAAGCTAAAACTGTCTAAGAAACAGGCTCGCTTAGTCGGCTCCATGATTAAGGAATTTGGCGTTTTGAATTTGGAGACAAACTTTGCTTTTTTATTCTAGGACTCTTGATGAAGCTTCGCATTCAAACTGACGTGAAAAGAGCCTGGTGGTTATTAATAGACGGTAGTGTGTCAAGTGTAAAAGCTGTATTGTTACACTGAGACAACGTTTTTCCAGCCATCCCAGTAGGGTATTCCAGAGAGGCCAAAGACTCATATGAGACTATGAAATATCAACTAGAACAATCCCGTTATGCAGAATTTCAGTGGAGTGTAGGCAGAGACTTCAAGATTATTGGAATCTTAACGGGCTTGTAAGGCGGATTCACAAAGTACTTCTGTTTTTTTTGTGCCAATGAGACAGCAGAGAAAGAACACAACATTAATCTAAAGACTCCTGTGGCCAGTTCGCCAAAAACGAGCACCAGGGCAAACAAACAACCAGCATGAAGCGCTCGTTCTTGCAGAATATATTTTATTATCTGCATTTTACATAAAATTAGGACTATTTAAGAATTTTCATAAGGATGTGAAAGGATATGGCGAGCCCATGGCTGTGCTGAAAGTATTATTTTCAAAACTCTCAGCATCCAAACTAAAAGAAGGCGTTGTGGTTGGACCTGCCACCAGAAAATGATGAAATGCGACAGATTCACAGATTCTTTAAACGCTGATGAATGAATGATGCATTGAAGAATGTTACAAAAGTCTTCTTAGATCTTAAGGTCAATCCTTATTTAATGGTTTCTTCTTTGCATATTTTACCAGAAATTTCAGGAATATATAGTGTTCCTAAATACAAGGATATTGTTAATAAATTGTTAAACGCTTATCAAAAAAATGGGAGTGAATATGTCACTAAAAATTCATGTCCTCAAAAGCCACCTCGATTTTTTCCCATGTAATTTAGGAAATATCACAGATAAACATGGTGATAGGTTTCACCAGATTCTTTCGTGCCTTTAAAAGAGCTATCAAGGATGTGCTTATGAAAAAATGATGTCCGATTTTTGCTGGCTGCTGGAAATACCTGACAAATTTTAAAATATTTATCAATACATTTCGGTCATGTTTTTTTACAACTTTATATTCGTCTTTGTATAAAAAAAGATTTTTAGTAAAAAAAGCGCTTAATTGAATTATTTTAATTTACATTTAAGAATCTTCACATTGACAGATTTTGAAGTGGTTTTCTTTCTTTAAACTATATGATATTCTCTGTAAAACATTGCAAATCACATTGAAATTCATATGTCAAAAGTAATCTTACAGTACGGTTCTTATATCGAAAAAACACTGTTTTTATAGAAAAAAACTATATTTGAATCAAAAGCCTTAGGTGATTGGTTAAAATGGAACTCATATTCGTGTTCAGCTCAAAAAATTGAGCCAGTTAAAGCTAATCACTTGCCAGTAAAAACTTTGAGGTGAAAGTGTATCTCGTTGTGTTGTTCATAATGAATGTTTACATTGAGTAAAAATGATTTCTGAAATTGATGTTTCATACACAACTGGAACAAAACAAGTTGAACGCTGAGAAAATTAGTTCGTTTAATTAACTGAAATTCAATATAATCAAATCCCAATAAAAGATGAAGATATAAAGAAAAGGGTATTTACAATAAAAAACGGATAATACGAATTTAACCGAACAGCATTCGGTTTGTGTTCAGCTCTAGCTACATTTCAAAAAATGATGAATTTTATTTTGCAAAGAGAAAATTGATCAAAATTTTTAATTTATTTAGATGATGTCCACGTTTTTAGAAGGACAATAAAAGAGTACAATAATCGATTAAGTTTAGTGTTTTAGGGGATTAAAGAAGCAGGTCTTAAATTGTCTCCAGAGAAATTTTGTATTTTAAAAACCCGTGTACGGTATTTTGTTCACATGATCGATGTAAAAGGCGTGAAAATGGACCCTGACACACTGTGTGCGATAAAAAATTGGCATATCCTGAATTGTATAAATGAGTTTTTATCATTTATAAGATTATGTAACTATTACACATATTATGTAACTATCAAGATTCATTAAAGACTATACCATATTATCGAAACTTCTCACTTCGATGGCTAAGACAAACTCAAAGTTTCAGTAGAACGCTGAGAAATAAGTTCATTAAATAAACTGAAAGAAGCTTTATCCTCCTCAGTTTTAGTTATTCCAACAACTAATGATTATTACATAATGAACACCGATACTTCATAAAAGGGGAGCAGTATTATCGCAAATACAAAATTGTTCTACAGGTGTTCTTGCATACGCTTAAAAACTCTAACTAAAAATCGAAAGAAATATTGCGTTACTCGAAAGAAACTACTGACAGTGTTTATTTTTGTTTTGAAATTTAAACATTATTTATGAGGCCATAAATTTATGGTTCGAACAGAATATAAGGCTTTAAATGAAACAGCTATACGTAAAGTAAACAAATAAAAAAAATATTAAAAGTCGCTAGTGGTTCATCGAAATGTCTACATTCTCATTTAATGACTGTACATAAACTTAAAGTTACATTGCAATCCCACTTATCAAATGTGTTCACTCCAGCTTCATCTTTGAAATTAGTTGAAGAAGAGCATCAAAATAAGAAACGCAAAATCATGAATTTGTTTTCAAGAACATTGAAAAAAGAAAAAAAATATTTGATGTATTTGAACGTATTGTCATTGACAATAGAATACCGGAAAGAAAAAAGTAGGGGAAAAATGGGCATTCTGCCT
>MQRK01219748.1:40157-52327 GCA_001938485.1 Girardia tigrina
ACATGATCGATGTAAAAGGCGTGAAAATGGACCCTGACACACTGTGTGCGATAAAAAATTGGCATATCCTGAATTGTATAAATGAGTTTTTATCATTTATAAGATTATGTAACTATTACGCATATTATGTAACTATCAAGATTCATTAAAGACTACCATATTATCGAAACTTCTCACTTCGATGACTAAGACTAACTCAAAGTTTCAGTAGAACGCTGAGAAATAAGTTCATTAAATAAACTGAAAGAAGCTTTATTCTCCTCACTAGTTTTAGCTATTCCAACAACTAATGATTATTACATACTGAACACCGATACTTCGTAAAAGGGGGGCAGTATTATCGCAAATACAAAATTGTTCTACACGTGTTCTTGCATACGCTTAAAAACTAACTAAAAATCGAAAGAAATATTGCGTTACTCGAAAGAAACTACTGACAGTGTTTATTTTTGTTTTGAAATTTAAACATTATTTATGAGGTCATAAATTTATGGTCAGAACAGAATATAAGGCTTTAAAATGAAACAGCTATACGTAAAGTAAACAAATAAAAAAAATATTAAAAATCGCTAGTGGTTCATCGAAATTTCTACATTCTCATTTACTGACTGTACATAAACTTAAAGTTACATTGCAATCCCACTTATCAAATATGTTTACTCCAGCTTCATCTTTGAAATTAGTTGAAGAAGAGCATCAAAATAAGAAACGCAAAATCATGAATTTGTTTTCAAGAACATTGAAAAAAGAAAAAAATATATTTGATGTATTTGAACGTATTGTCATTGACAATAGAATACCGGAAAGAAAAAGATCACACAAATGCCGACACTGTCAAGATTTGGCTATTGTGAACAATGCACTCTAAATCATAAAGAACCACCGAAAAGACAAAATGATAAAATTTTCGAAGACAGTTTAAGCAATTCAAGCATTGAAAAACTATGCAAAATATTTATAAATGATGACAATCACTTTGAAGATGTTATATTTGCATGAATAGTTAAAATGATAAAAAAGGATAATCATAACTGTGAGGAATAATTTGAATTGTTTGTTGTTTTATATTTTGCATGTTGTATGTTGATTGGGATTGTGTCTCTCCTATCAAGATGGCTGATTGCTATTTTTAAAGATTTAAAATATTTTTCAAATGTAATATTTAATTTTTCATGTAATTTAAAATTTTAAATTATTAATTTAGTTGGTACTTTTTTAAAAATGTTTAAGATTTAATTTTGATCAATTAGAATCATGATAATTAATTAACATTAATAAATTTTTTTCATTTATTTTCAAAAATTAGAATGAAACTCAGAAATATAATAATCAAGAAAAATGTCGAATAGCGAAACTATGACAATTTTGCTTGTGATATTAATAAATCTTCAAAAAATGATATTGATGTTGTTAATAATAACCGAAGTACTTATAGAAATCAAAGAAGATAAATGTTTTTAAAATTAATTGCAAGTTTCTGAGATCTAAGCATTCGAGGAGATTTACTTTATTTTCTAGACAATGATATTTACAGACTTATTATTCCAAAGTCTGATAGATATGCTGATTCAAAAAGAGCAGTGGGATTAATAAATGAATTCTACTGGTCAAGTATTGATCACGATATAAAAGATTTAGTTAAAAAGTGGGAAGCATGTGTGAGATTAAAATGTAAAACTGGTGGTGATAGTGCACCAAATAACATCAGCATAACGTAAGTACGTTATTTTGTAAATAAATATGATAATTGTGATTGATTATTTACTCAATCATTATTATTTAAATTCACAATTTTCATTACAGAGCAATTTATACATGGAAAAATTATAAATAATATTATTTTAAGGCACGTGTAAGAGTCACTGTCCCGAAGGCGACCTCTAAAAGAATGGTCCATTTGAAGGACTGACCGATAAATATATTAATTTAAATTGTAACAATATAGATAAAATGATTTTTAATAATGCATCAAAAAGAAAAAGTCAAAAAAATCATGGATGGGGCAATGGAGGATCGTTAAATAGATTTCAGCTGCACAAACTGATGCCGAACATCGACCAGAATGTCACTTATCAAGGCTCCTTTCTAATAATATGGATCAACTCAAATCGTTGCGACAACTGAAATAGTACAAAAGCAAAACGGAAGATGATTTCACATCGGTACGGTTGCAACATAACCGCATTATCCGAACGAGTATCAAACTCTATCAAAAGTCAAAAATGTGTGACTTTAAACATGACTTATATTAAGAACTCCCCTGATGTTTAATGAATTACATGTTTAATTTTTTTATGTGTTGAAAATTTGTGTATTTAGTAATATTCTTTTTTTATGTTATTAAGAATTTCATAAATTTCTGTTATCGCAAAAAAAAGAAAGATTTAATAAATTATTTACAAAAAAGAAATTTAAAAAATTAATGCATTTATTTTAACCCACTATTTATGAAAAAAATTGCATGGAAATTATCGAAAATTTAAATTGTAGATTTGAATAAAATGTGTGATTGTAATTGAGTTTGTTTTGTCGATCGGAAATGAGTGATGTTAAAGAAAATGGCGAAATATTTGCAATATATTGAAGAATCTGGATTTAGGATTCGTGAGTGATGTTGATGATGATTTAAAATATGGAAAATACTTTAAAAACGCTTGTCAAGCGGTCTGCGGGTGTAATTTCTGTAAATCCTATATTGGTGATTTAGCACAGGTTATGCATTTTTAATGCCATAATTTATATATGTGGCCCGTGGGACTATCTTCAAATGCTACATCCAGTCTGCATTGAAAAATAATTGGAGACCTCCGATTTAGCATATAACGACAGGCAATATTACCCTGGTGAAACAGACCACAGCAAGTCTTCCGACTTGTAAAATCTCACAATGGATAATCTAATGAACATACAAATTTCTCGGTTGAGGGTGAAATATAATAAAGAAAATTGCGGTCGAGATTTCAAAAATAACCCCTACCAAGGTGAGGTCAAATTACTTCCTACCACCCCACGACCCAGAGACTCCAAACCAGTGCTCGCTTTCCTCACGATACTAAGTGATCAAAAGTGTTACCATAAATCACAGACGAGACATAAAGTAATGAAATTTATTAAAAAAGTTAATGAACGAACAAGAGAAATATAACTAATTGATAACCATGACAAACGTTCCGATCTCATACAACAGACTACAAGGCCGTTTTAAACGGATGCCGTGCGACACAGTGAAAGCCTTGGAACATTCCAAGACCTAATGACTAATGTATTAGAACCTTCAAAGACTTGTGCGTCAGTTTATCTGGAAAATAAAATGTAATGGGAGAAGTACTTAATAGAATAAAATAGAAAGGTTGGAGAATAAATCCAGGAAAATATACGATATTACATCGAGGTAAAATTCTTGAGGAAATAAACAAAAGAGGAATTCAAACATATCAATGAATAGAAAATAGTTTTCTTCAGAAATTAGTTTTAAAAAACGGAAATATGTATTGAAATAAATTTTTTTAATTATTTTTGGTTTTGATTTTCATACATATTCATCATTTAAGTCCGAAACAAACACCACACATTATTTAACTAAACATTAAACATTATTAAAGTATCGTGTGGAAGCTATTAAAATCTAACTAATTTTAACAAATTATATCTTTAACCTGAATCTGGTTGTATTTGTTATTTATCACTTCGTCAGAGAATGTGCACCCTATCATGGATGCCTATTAAGAGCGGATCCAAGATGGGAGAGAGTAAAGAGGGTTAGAACCCCCCTGGATCCGCTCTAGTCTCTAAACCTACCTGAGTTGTACGCAATAAAACAAGAGGCTCAAGCTCGGTAGAACCCATTTGATATTTGTCTGACGGAGATTTTGATGATTTATAAACATTTTTTGTTGTTTGTTTATCTAGTACAGAGTTTTTACATTCAAATTCGTCTATTATGAATTAAAATTCTTGTTTTTTCATTCAAATTACCCTCCTCCTTGAATCTCAAATTTAAACATAAAACATTGTAGCGGGATTGAGGACTTTGGCAAAAAAAACTCAAATTTTATCGGTTCCCAACGTTTCGTTGTTTAATTAACTTTCACAATAGTTCAATAATCTAATGGGCAATAAGACAATATTCTACGGAACTTGTTTTGTTTAAAGACATTATGAAAAATACACCAACATTTCATAACAAACGATTACTCTTTCTTAAGAAAAAGCTCACAAAATTCTGTCTGTTTGTCAATTATCTATAAAATTAAAGTTTATTGTACGGATATTACATTGTGATAAGAGAACACTAATCATTTTGTATACCAGTTGTTGGGCATTTGTGTTACAAAAGTTACAAATAAGATATTACCTGAAGGTAAGTATTTATATTTCTTTAAAATAAATATTTCTTTAAAATTTTTCTTAATTTGTTTGATAATCATAATTATTCTTTAGAATATACGATCATCCATCAAGTCAAATTATTTAGAAATTATTTTTTTCAAATTAATGTAGTTTAAATTTATAAAACTTTCAAAGAATATTAATTAATTTTTTTGTTAAGATATCTTTATATTTGTGTAAATTGTTTAAAGGTGTGTGAGTGTAGATGTAAAACGTATTTTGCTATCTTTTAATAAAAATCAATGTTTTATTCCTCGGGACCTAACATACTGCGGCCATCACGAAAAGAAAGTCAATTTTTAAGAGTAACCTGGATGTCGAACTCCGACAACTATTGAAACAAATATATTGCACAGTCCAAAACTTCTCCAACGAACACTTTTATACAGATTTTGGAAGACTGGGACTTGTGTCAGTGAGAGACGAATATACAATGCAATCGATAGTGCAAGTATTTCGAAATTTCTTTTGTTAGGACTCGACATCTCAGGACTTAACAATAATTAATTTAGCAAAAACTCTAGATAGGAACAACAAAAAAGATAGAGACTGAACACTCTCTGATTGCCTAGTGGTTAAATGAAGGTGACAGAGAGAACAATTAAAAATCGTGATGCACCAAAATTCGTAACTCAATTAAATATCTCGATTCTATTGGGTTGCAACCAAGATTCACCACGAAAGAACTTAGAATCTGTTTACACCAATATGGAGTCGGTATGGATTTCTAAAACTTCCATACACTCAATATCCTCACAGTTCCGTCGTTTGTATGCAAAACAAAAAATTCACAAAGTGGATCAAACAAACGATGACTGGTATATCTACAGTTGTAATTGCAGACAACAAGAATAGTGTTGGTGTCATGTACAGTGAAAATATTACAAACGAAGAATGACAATTCCTTCACTATGCAAGAACACTCTCTCAACTAGTTACAAACTGTTGTATCTGTAAAAGAAATAGTCCGATGATTATTACCCGACATAATGTGGTGATGCAGGTTGTTGAGGAAACAATATCATCGGAAAAATCAATCATACAAATAGTAAAAGACCGTGAGTGCGTGTGGTCCGACTCGAAAAACAGATTTGACTTACAAATATTCAATAAAGTTACAAAATAAATCTGGTTGATCGATGTCAAAAACCGTACAATGCGCTTAAAACTCTTAAGAAATCAAGAAAATACAATGAAGCGAGATATAAAAAGCTGAAAGGGGTTCCCAAAAAGCACCACATAGGATGGACAGTTCGACTGGACACCATTGTGGTAGGTTGCTTGGGTTCCTGGCCGAGTGAAAACGAAACAATACTCAAAACAGTAAAGCTCTCAGAGATGACAACAAAAAATCTAAGACGCAAGTGTATTGTCTCCAATGTCAATCCGCCCTTGATGCCTATATGTACAATTAAAACAATAATGAAAATATTTCCAAATTTAATTTTCTTGTACCTTTTAATATTCAAATTTTTATTGAAAAACACTAAACATTTAATTATAATTAATTAAAAACCTTGAATTTTCCATGTTCGTCAATTAACATATTCGAAGGCTTTACATCTCGATGTATCACTTTTTTTAAATGGAGGTCTTCCAATGCGTTGACAGAGCAATATGAGAAATATCCTATTACAATTCCTGGGAAGTAAAAATTTGGCACTTTATCTTGAATCTGCACAAAAAATTCCAATTTCATTTCATTATTGAAAAATAATATGTAATATTAATAGTAAATAAGTCATTTTATATATTGTGAAACAAACTGACGTATTATATATTCTTAACCGTAATAATCCATCAATTCGTTTCACGTAATATAAGAAAAGGAAAAAAATATTATTTTAGTAATTTTCCACTGAATAACCAACAATAAATGATTAAAAAATTAAGAATGATAAAATCTAACAAATCACAATACTAATGATTATTAAGTAATAAAAATAAGGTAATATATGATATTATTTAATCCACGTAATATGATATAATAGTATTTTCTGTTAATGATAATATATTTATACTAAGAAGGAATTCTTTTTTTTTAATATACTGAATAGTTGTGTTCAATATTAGATGAGACAACAGTTGGATTTTCTTTGTGGAGACAAATAAAATTTACACTTACAGTGCCGGCGGATTTAATGGAATAATGACAGAATATGAAGAAAAAAGAAGAAATGCATGAAAAATTATTTATTCAGTATTTTGTTTGCGCACCTTTTACTCTTAACAAGCTTTGTACACGTCGGCATATGCTTGTCGGAATAGTAGTACGAAAGTTTTTAATAATTTTGGAGTCATACCACACATTTTCACATGACTGTTAGAGTTCTTCTTTGAACATTTCTTTTGCGAATCTTTGGCAAAATATTTCCAAGCTTTTATATATTAATGAGTGAGGTGTCGGTCACCGGATCCAGCTGTAGTGACCGACATCTCTTTAACGTATCGGTAGTTATTACTCGATGAGGTCGGTGCATCGACTTGACGGCAACTGTGAACCGATTGAGTCCAGTTGGCATCAACCGTCTCGTCGTTGTGTGTCGAATCTCTGACCAATTCATGACAGTGCCCCATCGAGCGATGAAATTCGATGTGGAAGGTGTTGGTCGGACCGATTGACGGAATCAGATCGGCCGGCGGGATGGCCTTGGTACGTGTAACCGCACCAGACTCAGTGCAACCGGTTAGTCTTGCCGCCGAGTGGTACGAGTTCTTGGATTCCGCATGAGGTTGAGGTGCATAAATTATGATAAAAGAAAATCGAAGTAGTGAGAATAGTATACACGATTAGTAATTTTTATATTTGATTGATCAACATCTAACAACCATGTTTATTTACAGTAATTTAAAGTGTGCATTGCAATTTGCAAAGTGATACATTTAAACAATTCGTCCATTTTTTTTTCTTTGTTTCTATTCAAAATTTTTCTCCGTTGAATACTCGAGCACCACAATGAGTAATATTTCTGCTTCCTCCTGTAGGGATATATTTTCATACATATCAATAAATTCTAATACTCTTGTTAATGTTGGAGGTTTGGTTTTTATGTTGACATCAGTAGCTAAAAGATGTTAATATTTTTGTATCTATGACACGAAGTATTAAGTGTATCAGAGTTAATATGAGAGGTAAATAAAACTTGTGGATATTTGTTTACTTTTCTCAAATTTTGAGGGAGGAAACGTTAATTTAAACAACGTAATTTTTCGTCAAATAAGGTGCCATTTTAAAAATAATTAAAAGACGAACAAATTCTTTCAAGAAAAGTTTCTTCCAAAGTCAATAGTTAATCAGTTATTATGTAAAAAGTTAAAAAAAAATCAAATTAAAAAATCATTTCGACAACTTATTCAATTGATTTGTATTTATTTATAATTAATAAAATTTTGTAATTTTTTAATTCAGATTTTTTGCACTTTTTAAATAATAACTTACAATAATAAATAATTTCTTCGTCTTTTAACTAAATTAAATTACAGTAGATTCTATTTTATGCGGTTTTTAAAAAAATATAGTTCATTGGATGGCCAACAAGAAAACGTCGGTAACTACTGAAATTTTCACAGAATGGTTTAATCGATATTTTATTTCACATTTTATTCCAGAAGTTAAGAAATATTTCCTAGATAAAAGTCTCAAGTTCAAAGTGATTTTACTTATCCATAACGCGCCAAGTCATCCGCATATAGAACATCTCAATGACGTGATAGTCTTTCTTCCACCAAATACAACCAGCATATTCAACCACTAGATCAGGGCATCATCTGCAGTTTTAAAAAAACATTATGTAAAGTTGACATTTCAGCACATTTTGGACAATATAGAAAATGAAGAGATGACAGTTATGGATCCCAGGAAAATATTTTCTAGTTTGGATTGCATTGTGAGGAATGTTTTAAATTGCGTGTTGATATTGTGCATGTTGTATGTTGATTCGGATTGTGCCTCTCCTACACAGATGGATGATTGGTATTTTCTTTGATTCTTACTAATTAAAAATAATTTAATTTAATAGTAAAGTAAAAAGATTTAAAATAATTTTTGAATGTATTATTTATTTTTTAATGTAATTTTTAAAAATGTTTAGATTTAATTTAAAGCAATTAGATTCTTTATAATTAATAATTTTTATTAACAGATTTTAATTTATTGAAAATAATTAGTTTGAAATCAGAAATATATTGATCAAGAGAGATGTCAAATAGTGAATGCACTTGAGATATCAATAAATGTTGTAAAACTCATATTGATGTTGTTAATATGTATTAATCATCCTGATTCGGTTGTTAAAGCTATAAAACGGCAAACTTTAAATGCTTGCTGGAAAAAAATTGGCGACAATGCAGCGAAGGTAAAAGCCTATCGGAAGAAATATCAACTGCAGAAATTATATCTTTTTTACTATGGAATTAGTACCCATTTTATGTGATTTTAGTGCATGATATCATATTTATGCGGTCCTTAGAAATTTGAAACGTATATATTGTTTTAATATGGAATTAGCACCCTTTCTTATGCTGTTCATGCGGAACGTATCTACCGCATAAAAAAGAATCTGCTGTATTAATCAGTGATCTGAAGATGATAGTTAATCCGTCGAAAAAAATTGTCTCGAAATGTATTGTTACATGGATGAATTTTGTTTTTCGTAACAAATTAAAACAAATAACTTTTTTGTAGAACGTCCTGACAGACATATCCATCGGTTCCATAAAGATCCAGATCTCGGGGCCAATTGAGATCATGTCGTAATATTCGATCTTGAATCTTGACGCCACCGACTGACCAATCTCGAAGTCGTGCCGAATGTCTCTCATCACCGAATCGGAAATGTTCTGAGAGATTTTGACCGCGAATTCAATACTTGACTTGGGATCTTTCTTCAACTGAACCACCGAAAACGATCCTTCGCCTTAATTAATTTTCTAATTCATTTAATCAATCATAAAAAAATACCGAGTTTTTTTATGTCGATTAATTCATCCGGTTTAATATGAATATTTTGTCCATTTATTGTAACTTGTATATTATCCGGTATCGCCGAATGATTGTGGTTAAGGATTGACATTTGATTCATTAATCCAAAATCAAAATTTCAAACGTTTCGGTAAAATTATTCAAATCGTTTTTAGTTCCCAAACACTTTGTGAAAAAAATTCGTTTGATCCATTAAAACAAACGATTGTTTTTGGAATCAATTTTTTATGGATTTACATTATCGATTTTCACCAAAAAAAAATCGAAAAATTTCTTTTGGCATTTTTTTAAATTTGTCACGATTAATAATTTTCATTTTTTAGCCATAAAACGAAATATAATAAAACAATTACTGATGCATTTATGCAAAATTTTATTGTATTATACTAAAAAAGTTGAACTAACTGACTTTTTTCATATGGAGTTTTTCAATGCGTAAATTTTGCTAATCTTCTTTTGCAATTACGATTTTCTCTTTTGATTATTGACAGGGTTTGATCTTTTTGCAGTCTTATGACACGCCGAAAAAGGGAAAGTTAAAAAGAAATAAAATTAATAAATACATACATCACATTTCAGTGTCGTAAACACTGCTAATTGTGGAACCTGTAGGTAACATTTTGGCGAGAGGTCGTTTTGGCGCAAAGCCGTTTTGGCGCGAAGCCGTTTTTTATTAAATCAAAAGTCCGTGTTTATTTAAAAAAATCTATTTTCTACAGATGGATACTTAAAAAAACATTTTACTCAAACATTTTTTTATTAAATAAAAAGTCCGTGTTTATTAGTCCATCAAAAAATTATGCACGATTCCTATTAGGTACTCGATGATGTTTCGTTCTCTGTAAGTCCCAACAATTTTTCTGATCCTAGCATCTGCAGCGACTTATTTTTTGCGCTTTACAGGCGGCTGATCTCCACGAACGAATGATCGTGTTCTGAAGCAGATGAATCAGCATAGTCACGGAATGAACTTCGAACTGCCATAATAATGACTGGAATCAAAAGGAGGGCAATAGATACAACCGAAATTCCATCAGTTATCCTCAACAGTGCTCTCCAAGGAACCTCGATTGTCATTCAATCGAAGATACCAAAGAAAGACGTCATTCACAAGGTTATTCAGCGTCTTAGAAAACACAATCAAGCAGCTCCTTCTCAACCGGTCGATCGAGCTTCTATTATCATTCCGGATGCATACAGAATTTACAAAGTCGCACCAGATCAGATAGAAGAATTTCTTTTATGGGATTCCGGAGAACAGGATGAAGATCGCATTTTTCTCTTTGGCCGACAGTCGAATGGTGATTGGAGTAACCAAATGGACAGACTATATGTGGATGGAACATTTAGCCTTGCTCCTGCTCTTTTTGCACGATATATATAATCATGGCAAACAGAAGAGGATTTGTGCTACCAGTTCTATATGCTCAAAGAAGGAAGAACATACCGACGATTGTTTGAAGCCATTAAAGAATTGTGACGATATCTCAACCCGTCGTCAATTTCTATCGACTTTGAACAGGCCGCAATTGGAGCTATTCGGACTGTGTTTCCGAATTGTGCAATTCCTGGATGCTTCTTTCATTTGACGAAGAACATGCGGAAGAAGCTAGTAGAGGAAGGTCTGCTTAGCCGATATAACATCGATCCTGAATTCGCTTTGTCTGCCAGAATGATAGTCGCTCTCTCCTTTATTCAAATCGAAGACTGTGAGGGTGCTTTGGAGGCACAGAAAGATGAAATTATGAAGGACCTCACACCAATAATAGATTGGTTTGAGCATGTCTACTTTGAACGTCAAAATCGTAACCAGACTCGACGTTGTGCATTATTTCCTTCTCATATGTGGTCTGTCTACGAGAGAACAATGAATGGAGAGGATCGAACCAACAAGTATGTGGAAGCAGCACATCGAAGATTGCAAGCCGAATTCGGGGTGGATCATCCAAACATTTCGAAATTTATAGACAGCATTCGAGGTGTTCAAAAAGGATGTGACCTTATATATGAGCAATTCGTTCGGGGAGTTCAGCCGCCTGTAAAGCGCAAAAAATAAGTCGCTGCAGATGCTAGGATCAGAAAAATTGTTGGGACTTACAGAGAATGAAACATCATCGAGTAACTTATAGGAATCGCGCATAATTTTTTGGTGGACTAATAAACACGGATTTTTTATTTAATAAAGAATGTTTTAGTAAAATGTTTTTTTGAGTATCCATCTGTAGAAAACAGATTTTTTTTAATAAATACGGACTTTTGATTTAATAAAAAACGGCTTCGCGCCAAAATGACCTCGCGCCAAAACGACCTGCGCCAAAACGTCCTGCTTCGTGTAGAACATTGAACAAGTTCTTTTTAATATTATTAAAAAATAATTTCCATTTAATAAAAGATGTTATATTAAATAAAAAGTAAATTAGGCATGCTTCGCTTTATGTATACATGTATAATGTTGATTTATGTAAAATATGCTCAGTTTGATGGCGTATCGAGGTGATATATCAAAATGTAAAAGTAAAAATAGAAGATTGAGTTTTTTATAAAAATATTTATTATTTTTATCACAATTTTTACAACGAGAATTTAAACGATAACTTAATTCTATATTCTGAATTTATATTTTGGATAAAATGAGAAGAGAATTCTCTTATTCAATTTATTTTAGGATATATAAAAATATAATTATGAGGGGTTAATTTAAATTTTTATCTCGCCTGAATAGTTTATTATTTTTTTTAATTTAAAGGGTAAAATATTTTTATGTTAATATGCTTATTCAATATTTTAAAATTAAAAATGA
>MQRK01219751.1:0-12758 GCA_001938485.1 Girardia tigrina
TGATGGAGTTATGAGTTATTTCTTGAATATAAATTGAAGCGCTTCAAGCTACAATTGTCGTAATAATGCAAAGATTTCTTTTTTCTCGTTCTCGCATTTTTTTCGCCTTTTTAGAACTGCTCATCAAACTGGCCATATCGTTTGTGCTACCGACCGTCATTTATGGGACGAAAAAGTCTGCAGAAACATCTTGTCCTCCACCGAATTATGACCGAGTTATTCATTTCCCATCAGATTATGAATGAACCATGCCCGCTTTTAATTCTACACGTTCGACATATAGTTCGGACCTCAGGACATTCGATTTTTGAATGACCTATGTTTTTTTAATTTTAAATAAATTTTATTGAAATTTAATAACCGAGTACAAATGAGAATTTTATATTAAGGTTCTTTAATATTAAAGTTCTTTTATATTAAAGCAATGTTATATAATATTACATAATATACCATGGGGTGAGTTCATGTAATTGTATATTTCGGTGATGTAATGACATTTGAAAAATTTTAACTTTAGTGGTGTTATGAGACCTGACATCATCGGAGTTCGATATTATTGAATGCGGTGAGGAATGACATTACCACATATATATTAATTTGTAAATTTACATAATGATTAAATATTAAATAAGTAAAAAAATACAATTAAGTGAAAGTAAAGTCAAATTACTTAAATAAAATAAATGTAGATTTCGATTTAAAATTAAAATTGAAATAAATCAGTTTTTTGACCAATTTGACTAGGTAGTTTTGAAAGTCTCTCAATTCGGATTATTCGAATTTTTCATTGTTTTTGACTCATTTAGTCATACTATTATTTAAACAGGAATAGATCGATTTTATAAGTGTGTCCGCAAGAGAGAAAGTGTTTTGAATGGAGCGGATTGGAAGAAGAATGAAATAACTCGCATTGATTGGATAACCGATCAGAGTGAGTTACTAGCTTGAACAATCGATCAAATATTTGTCGTTCAAAAAAAATGATTTTTTTTATTGTCTGCTGACTAATTTAAAATTGTTTGTCGATATTGTTAAAAGAAAAATTTTTTTGAAGTGTAACAATTTTGAGACAATGGATATAATTTTTTTGTGACGAACATAAATATTTTGGTTCGTGGTTTTCGATTGATTTAAAGTTTTAGAAAAGATTCTGATTTATAAAGTTATCTTTGAAAAGATTTATTATTGCGAAATAATGTTACTCATTTGGTCATTCGATTATTCTAATTAAAAATCAAATTAATTATTTTTCATTTTAAATTGATAAATCTTCATATTAATAATATCAACATTATTCTTAAACATTAATATTACATTATTATAATTTTTCAATCCATTGTTTTAAACTACATTTCACTTTGTTCCTTTGATTCACAAAAAAAGACAAAGATCATTTGACAAAAAATATATATATTAAACTTATAACATGATTCCATAGAAATTGACAAAGAATACTTAACATAAAATATATTTTTATAATTTAAAGATTACACACTTTTGTTATCATTATTTAAACTTCAAAAGATAAATTTGAATATTCTAGATATGTTATTTTAATATAAATGCTTCATATAAAAAGACTAATCACACGGAAAATATTTTCTCTTTAAAACGTTTAATCGATCAGTGTTTTTTAAATTATCACAATTAACTACACGCACTAAAACAACTTAATTTATATTTCGTTATCTTCCGGATTATCGTTTTTGCCATTACAAATATATTTAGTATAATAAAGATAATTTAAAGATAATAGCTTATAATTATTAATTCTTACAACACTATATAAAAATCATTGCACAAATTATGTATGACAAATCAGTACTGTTTAACCGCATACAGCATAGTTGATCATAAATGATCTAGAATTATTTTTCATAATTTTATTAACCTAACTGCATAGCTTGCCATAAATGGACCAAAATCTTTTTTTGAATTTTCTGCATGAAAAAAATACGAATTTCTTCGTTTCTCTATTCCAACATTACATATTTTTTATGAAAATAAAAAAGTCGTGCGGTAAGGGGTTGAAGAGATTTAGAAGAAATACATACGGATGACGTAAATGTTTTTAACCATTTTATTTTAATATCGAAGGCAGATGCAATTTAATAAAAGAAAATTGAAATGAAGTATAATTTATTGTCAAATGAAATTTCTCTCTCTTGTGTTCATTAGATATTCTGGATTCAAATTGAATTATACAATCAGTATTATGTTTGATGAGTCGGATTTACTTCGTTGGAGAAATATCTGATCAATTCCGCGAGGTTCAAGATTCTGTTGAACATATTGGAATGACGATATGCCACATTTACATATCTATTCTCGTTGCGGCGTATCATACATCAAAATGAACGTATTTCATCAATCAAATTTTCAATATACTTTTGTTTTTAATAGAAATCAGGAATTAATAATTAATTTTTTCATTTTGAAATCTGATCATTTAATATGTATAATTTCAGTTTTTCTTACATTTTAAATAGAATAATAAAAGGTTTTTATATAGTTTCAATATGGTAAAAATTTACATTTGTTCCAATTGTTGAAAACGTAGTTTTGCTTTCCATTATTATTATTATCAAAATTAAAAAAATATTGGAAAAAAAATTAAAAAAAGAAAATAAAAAAATGAAAATTTGTTTAAATAACAAATTTAACCTTTTGTAGTTTTGAATAAATTTTGCAAGTCTTAATTTCTTTTTGATTTAGAATGGAAGTTAATTCTCAACCTAACATGGTGACAGTGCTTGCGGTTTCAATCACGAACCGACTGATTCCTGACATGTTCCAGATCGGAGAAGATCTAGAGAAATTTATTTCTCGTTGTAGAAGATATTTTGAAGCAGCCGAAATTAATCAAAAGAAATGGCAAACATGTATTTATTCCATGATACATAAAGATCTCTTGGAAGCATTTGTGAACACAGCTGGTAAAGCTGATAATTTTGAAGATCGGCTTAACTAGCGTTTGAGAAGCCAAGAGCAGCCGCGATGGATTGGGAAAAACTGTTGAGTTATCGCAAAGGTGCTGATAAAGCACAGACATTTTTCAAAAAAGTAGACCAACTGGTAAAAAATGCGTTGTCGCATAAATTCGACGAAGTAGAGCTAAAAGCTCAAATGTTAATTCATTGCATTGATGATGAAGATGTTGTTCGTGAAATCAAATTACGAAAATTAAAGGGTGTCAAGGAAATTTCTGAATTTGTGGCACTCGTTGACGAAAAAATCACGAAAAGAAGAGCAAAATGCTGTACGAACTTATTGAGATGTGGTTCAAAGCAGCAGGGTTGTTTATTAACTAACAACAATAAATATATTATTTGAAGTTTGTCTAAGTAAATTTCTGAGGAACGATTTTTCATTTTTCTTTCACAAACCAATAATATCAAAATATTGTAAATAAAAATATACGTAAATTTATTATTTTCAAAATTTTATATTTTATTTATTTTTATAAAAAATTTATATTTAAAACTATATAAATTATAAACATAAACTATTTGCAAACATTTTATATATTAATTTTATATTTTTTTAATATTGTATTTTCTTTTGAATAAAAATTTTATTAAACTTCGCTAAAATTTAATATTTATAATCATATTTAGTTTTTTTCGTATTGTATTTACTGTTTAAAATTTATTAAATTCTGTTTAACTATTTTTAAGATGTTATATTTAATTCGTTTTCAAATCTATTCGACTTATTTTATTATTTTAAATTTAATTCGTTTTTTAAATCTCTTTAATTACAAATTTCTTTATTTCAAATTTTATCAAAATCATTTATTTTAAAATATTATTAATATTGAAACTTTATACCGGATTTTATTGTCTTTACTTATTTTGCGTGTGCAGTTTGTACCACCAACTTCGGTCGTTGGAACGGGAAGCAAAAACAAATAGAACGAGCGTAAAATATATTGATGCATGACATGAGAATACGAACCGAATCGGCAAAATAGAGGCATCCATCGGCATGATCATTGAATTGAAAACTCGTGTATGGTTTGGGGATATTTGATTTGACGACTGAGTGTTTGCTGAAGTTACTGGCTGTGCTTTTGCTTTTGGTCGTGGTGGATTCCATATTTCTTAGTTTTTGAATTTGTTTGCAACTTTGTGTAGTAAAACAAAAACATTAATTTTTGTTTATTCATTTAATTTGTTGAATTTTTATTTTTAAGGATTTTTTTTGAACACCACAACTTATTTTACAAAACATTTCAATTTTTTACTTTTATAATTTAATATTAATTTATAATGTTTTTATCTTTAATTCAAATATTTAAGGGTTTATAAAATTCTTCACATCCATCACTCTCGGTATCCGAGCAAACTTATGCATCTAGCCTACATTAAAAATGGATTTGATACATCGGAATCGATGTGAATATCGCTCAATATATATATGGCATCCGTTCCCAATAGAATCTTCACATCTATCCCTCTCAAACTATTGGCAAACATAATTCAATTCTGCTCATGGTACGTGGTAATCAGTAAATCTACACATGTCTCATATTCTACCACTAAATCGTGTACTGTCTAGAATATCTTCATATACACTCTTTCTGATCTGATTGCACTTAACACATCAACATCATTTTATTTGAGCATCCTGTGTGTCATAGGGTCCTCCCAAAATGCTCCTTGGTTTAAAATTTTAATTTAGAAGGATTACCTCCTCATAGTTCCTCATAGCCTAAATTGGTTAAACTAATAACTTCAATACCATGGCCAGTTGTGATTGATCGAAATTTCATTTAAAGTTTTTCGATTGTGTCCTTGTAAATGTTGGTCAGACATTGTAATCAAATTTGATCGTTTTTATTGTATTCCAAAGACCTGATTTCGATATTCTGTGCAAGTATTTTTAAAATTATTTGGAGATGGTATCGTGAGAAGCATTGTTAATAATTTAAGATTTTCCAAATATTTTTACGAAATATATTATATTATCACCCATTTCCCATTAAAAAGCTGTAAAAAAGCTCTTAATCAATTATCTGAAGATGACGTAAATTCGTCAAAAAAAATTGTCATTAAATATTTTTTTAAATGCAGTCGAATTGTTTCATAAAAACTTCCATAATTTTGAAAATTTATTCACGATGTTTATTAGTACAACATAATTTCTACAAAAGAAATATAATAATAATATTAATGATTTGTAAGCGAAGACATGTCCCCAGAGACAGATTATGAGTATATCAAGAAATGATTTTAACTATTGTACTTATTTTAAATACTTTATTATTGATTTTTAATTATTAAAAACATTTACATAATTAAGAACACTCAAGAAATTTGAATTGCGAAAAAATGTCGAATTTTAAAGAAATATTTTACTAAAAATTGTTGTTGTTTGAAAATAATAATTAATATAATTAATAAACTGATTAATTAACTAATTTTATTTGTAATTGGTATATATTTGTAATCAATTTATAATTTTTAAAACTTTATAACATATATTTATATACTTTATGATCCAAAATCATTTTCCTTTTATTAATATATTAAGTCTACGGCTTGCAATCATTAGTCAACTGTTTCAAATTATTATTCAACTAGTAAAATCTATTAAATATTAAAATTTTAAGTTATGTATATATAGTAGATATATCTATAGAAATCATCAAAAGAAAATTTTCTGATCCTTTCTTGATTTTAACTAACCTGAATGAAAATCTTAGTTTTCAAAATGCAAGATAATAAAGTGACTTGACAGAACGTTAATTAATTTTAGAAGCCCACTTAGATATGTAAAACAATAAATAACTAAAATTAGTTTATATACTTGTAGTGCTCAGAAAAAACTTATTTTTGGTTAAGTTAATTAAACAAAAATACTTCAGACACTCAAATTCAAATTTTGTAATTATGCTAATAAAAATAAATTTTTTATAAAAATAACCATGATGTGCTGACGGCCAGCACCGCTTAGACGTACCGGCACTTGGCGCCGGAGAAGATCGCCGTATCGGATTGACGGCGTTGGTATGCGACCGTCGGTCGATACGCCATTGGATGTCGGACCCGCGATCGGCTCGCGGCGGNGTTGAGTCTCGATCCCCACTTGGCGATCGGTTCCGTTTCGGTCGACTGTTAATTTGATCGGTCGATCGATTTACGTTTTATCGGTCAAGAAGACGATATCATAAAACATAGTTCAAAACACAAAATTGTAGAGAATGATTTATTTCATTTAAAAAATTGTGTCATCAAATATTATTTAAACAATTGTCTGATCAAATATTATTTTAACAAAACTTTAATGTTTTTTTCGTTTCATATTCGATCACCACACACCGATTTATTATTTTCCTTTTCAATTTTTGTATTCGTAATCGGATGAAATCAGTCGGGTCTGATCAACCACAGTATTTTTAGACGAGATCATCAGCCGCTTCGAGCGGATCCGGCAGTCATTGAGTCGGTAACGCGGTACGGGAAGCTACAGCAAACCGGATAGGGGACAGCTAATTTTCCGCACAAGTAAGAGGTGCTGGCCGCCGCTACTCGATCCGGCATACCGGCACCTCAATACTAATATGTACTATCAATTAACTACAAACGGAAGGAGAAAAATGAATTTTTACCTTTAGTAATGTTAATATATTAATATTTTCATATAGGTTTGTAAGTAATATTATAAATGGGATGAAGGATTATGTACCAGAAATATGATTAAATCTGTGAGCTCACCTGAAATAAAACAACAATTACCACATTATGATCAAATATATTATTAAATATCTCAAAAAAAATAACTGTAAAACGGAAAGTATAAAGGATATGATTAAGTTTATCACCGAACAGATCGAGTCAAATAGTTAAATTAATTTGATTAAATATTACTTTCAGTTTTCGTAGATTGTAATAAGTGATTTTTTAGTATGGAATAACTTAGAATAAAATAGACTGTAGTATGTGAATGAATAATAGTTTGTTGGCTTTTTTTTTGATTGATAGAAAGATAAATTTGGTTTCCTTTTATTCTTTAAAAAATCTATTTCAAATTCTTTTTAGTAGTGGATCAAATTGTTAATTGTAATGGATAATGGTTCAGTAATTGCTCCGTAGTGAAATGGGTGATTCGTCAGTAATTGTATTGAGTAAATATTCGGTAATCAAAATTTTTATTCCTAATTTGAAATTCTTAATTCTATGCATTTAAATCAATTTTATTTAATTTTAAAATCTTTTATTTTATTTTTAATCCTGTTTGTAATTATTATTAAGATTATAATTTTATATTGACGTTGGGAATACTTTAAATGTCTTTCTTCTGCCTTCCGTTGTTCTATATGATTTAATTCATTTGACGTATCGTCCCTTTAATTAATAAAAATACTTGAAGCAGAAGTTTACAAGTAATATCACTATAAAAATGAGATTTGAGAAATTTGGAGGAAGTCTTTTATAATAAAAAGTTATATAGGACTAATTTTAAAATTCCGGGACTAAAACCAACACCATCGACAAAAGATTGTTTAGTCTGAGGGTCGATTTGATTGTTTGACATGGCTAATTTTCATAATCCGCGAGGTTCGTAAACAACTCAATGTTTCCATTTGGTTCTGAGAGTTTAATGGTTGAATTCGATATGCATTTTGATCAAAAAATTAGTCACAATAGTATTTTTTCATTATTAATCAAACACGGGGACGAATTTTCATGGGGAGGAATTGTTAAGGATGAATTTTTAGGGAAGGATTGTAGAGGCCAAATTTTCCGACACCCAAAAATTTAGGCTGACAACAAATACATAGATTCAATTTGCGTATTTTTATTCAATGGTAGAAAATTTTAATCCACAACCTGATGTTAAACCTATTCTTATTTATTTTCTCCCATTTTGAAATAAAGTTATATGCAGAAGTCGTTCTAAAAAAACCAAAAAAGTACACAGGTCTTCTAGATTATTACAAAATATGAAGTTAAAAATGAATGAAATATTTTTGAATGTTTATAATTTTGCATTTCGGATACGAAAAGAAATACCACATAATAAAGAAAAAATGGGGGAAAATGATCAAAGATATTATTATGATTTTTATATAATAAATTCTGCATTTGGAAATTACTTCATACAAAACAGTTCGATCATTTAAAGAAAAAATATATATTCTTTTAATTAAATAATGAATCGTCAATCACTAAACAATCGGAAAAATTTTATTACCTCAAGTTTTAATTTAATATGGATTACACATTGCCACAAAAAATATTTTTTTTATTTCAGGGATTTTTTGTTTACTTGTGGGTCGTTATGTCTTAAAATGAAAGACAAATCATATCTGCAACATGAAGCTTCGTTTTTAATCTAGTAACAGAATTTGATGAAATTAACCACAAACTTAATTAAACATTATTGAACTTATTATATATTCCGTTCTATTAAACATACATACTTAGCTTTCTACTGTGTATTGTGCACTCTGTTTCCTTGTTTATCCTTATTTTTAAATGATTTCTATTTCTATCAACTCATGCCACAATTTTGATGTCTCTACATAACAATTGCACTAGCTTTGACTATTGTATTCAATGATATTTTACAGGCAGCTGTAATTGGTGCGCAACGCAATGTTTTGATTTAAATTGATTCAGCTCATCAATACGAGTATTTTGATGTATAACATTAGGGGATGGCCGCCTAGTCTGACACATTTATTACGCAGTATGTGTATTACATAACTTTTTGTGCTCTTTTCGGGTTTCTTCGAATTCTATTTCATCTAATTTTTATTACAATGTCTAAATACACAGTATTTTAACACATTGTAATCGGATCACGTATTAATACGTTTTTAGCAAATTAATGCTAGAGAGCGGATCACGTATTCATACGTTTTTGATAGATTGTTAGTGGAGCGCGGTTCACGTTAAAATACGGGTTCCAATATACTTGAGTTTTCGCTATATAGCGTCTGTAGGGTTGTAGCCATGCAGGTAAAAACCTTTTGAGAACAATAGATGAGGTGTACGATGGGTACCGAGTTAGTGTTATTCATTACAAAAATAGTCGAAGATAACGGTACATATAACGGTCTACATGCAACACTAAGACGAAGAATAATAATTTGAAAGATATCACACCCTAAAACAATACTAATTTTTATTTTACATTTAGAAATAATTTTTGTGTATAATTTGTAAAATAAAGGATGTCATGTAAAAAAAATATGATTTTATTCAAAACTTTCCTACTTTATGTGAAATTCTGCACTAGTTTAACGATGAAGAATACATTTCTAAATATAATAAAATAAAATGTAATAAAATAAATAATTTGCAAAAAGAATTATTGAAATCAAACAAATATTTTTGAAGTTATCGCAATTTTTCTAGAGGTCTACGTTAGCGCAAAATTACGCGAAAAATCACCCGTTACCAGCACTAGTACGTGGCCGAAAACTGCCCGATCACAATGTGTTAACGTGTGTTCACGATGCTCACCTACAACAAGTGAGAATCGCTTCCGGATACTTTGTATTCAAGAAAGAATTTAGATATCATCATTATTAAGAACACCAATTCGACTTCATATTCTTATTAACATAACAAGTTTTATTATCCTCAAGATAATCTTTGTCAAAGCTTTCGTAGGATTGCATTCTAACTAATTAATTAATTACTTTAATGTTATTATTTTTAGAAAATGGAGAAATAAATATTTTATTAAAATTTGAGTAAATACTCAAAATTTATTGGATAAAAATTAAAATGATTATTAATTATTTAAAAAATATTAATTCGATTTATTTATTTAAAAATTGTAAATAAAATTAATTAACTTATTAAAAATTTTACAATTATGTTAAATTAGAAAAAAAATTACATATTTTCTGATAATAAGAATTCAAATATTAATCATCCATCTGGGTAGGAGAGACACAATTCCAAATCAACAAACAACATTCAAACAAAAAACATCAAACATTCAAAATATTCCTCACAATCATAGGCTTAAGAAATCAACTGTACTTCGAGTTTGTGGGAAATTAAAGGCAACTGGATCTGTGATGGACGATAAAGAAGACATGAAAACTATGGAAAATACCATCAAGACCGAAGAAATTATCGAAAAAGTTCCTGAATTGTATGATTGTATTTTGCATTTATCAGTTATTTTTTTTTGCTATATTTCATTACACTTTCTAAAAAAATGCTTATGTTTATAGTTAAATGTCTAAAAGAAGTTTATCTTTATAATATTTTTTTTAAAATAGAAAAGTTTTAGGAAAAAGAATCTTTCTTTACAAATTGTAAGGGAATGTTTTTTTTAAAATAAAAAATCCAATTAAAATGATGAATATTTTTTAATTATCTTTATAGAAGTTGAACAAACATATATCGTATCATGTAAGAAGAAAATTGAAAAGAGAAGTGTTTTTTCTGGTTTATATGATGAAAATGATACTTGAGTAACAAAATATGAAATTAAATCTTGTTTTAACAAAAATTGCCTTTGTTAATATTTAGAAATATTTAATATATTAATAAATTATATTTATTCAGTTTTTATCAAACAATTGTATGTTATTTATTTTATATAAACTTTTTATTTTGCTTGATAGTTTTAAATTTTTTAATATTTAGTTATTTAATATATTTAAATATTTAGTTAAATAAATTATAGAAATTTTTAGAATATTAATTTAATTACAAATTATAAAAAAACTGATTTTAAATTTTCATCATTTTGTTTTTAATTCTTTTATCATTGAATGAATTGTTCTAAGTGCACTTGTATGACCACAATATGTCCGAAAAACCAAAATCCTAACAGAATTTTTCTTTTTTCGTACTAGAAGACGAATATTATTAAGTTTTTTGTTTGTGACAGATGTTTTGAACAATGAATAATCTCGCTTTCTCCATAAACTTTGTATTACAAAAGTCTACCATTAAACCTATATTAAATCATTAAATCGTACCAGAGGGAAAAATTTGAGGAGACTATAGTAATTACTATGCTAATATAACAATAACAAAAATCAGACATGAATCAATGGGGAATTTGGTTAGAGCAGTGTTTCCCAAAACTCAATATCTAACTATTTATACTCAATCGAGTAGAAATAGTTCGATATTGAGCCATATTAAAAGATGGAGAGGTAATCTCATGGAATATAATAAAGATTTTAAAGTGATTTTAAATAATTTTGACACAAATTATGGAAGGATTATTGCCGAAGCATTGTTAAATAAATTTTAAATAAACCATGCTTAAACGTACAAGGTGATTCATCTAATCATATTAAAGTTTTTTTAAAATATCATTAAAAATATTTTTTTTTAAGAAAAGAAAAAAAAGCATGTTTTTGAGACGTATTATGTAATAGTGACGGAGGCCACCGTCGGGTCGTAGGAGAGTGACGAGCAGAGGACAACCGGTCATCTTCGATGTGCTGTCGGATTCGCCACCGAGTCGGAACCGAGAGCGTTTGGTCCCATGAGGATGACCCAGGCCTTCGATGTTAGTACCGATTGTTCGTTGAGTTGCAACATGCGCAAGATGTGTGTCCCTGACAAGCTCGGTCGGACCGATCCATTGCTCGAGCGGACTGCGGAAGTTCCAGGCTGTGCAGACTCTTGTATCGCGTAATTAAACATTAGTTGTTCCGGCAACACATCAATTGTGAAAGACTTACCGGAAAGTTCAGTTTCAGAAAAATAAGACGAAACGATTCATCCTAAATCATTTTATTTGATCGGAATCCACAAAAATTACTGCAAGACATTCATATTTTCAAATCACACGTATTAAGTTATTTATAATTTTATTGTGCTATATTTGTCATTTTTTATTTTATTTAGTTCATTTTAAAAAATTTTAAAATTTTTGCAAAAGTTAATATTGAATTTTTCGACTGACCAAAAATTTCGATCATATATATATATATATATATATATTCGAAAAAGCACTAGGTATCGATTTTTTCAAAAATTTTGATATTGAATCTGACTATTCATATATAAGTTACTATTCATGTGTTCAGACAGATTTTTGATATTTTGCTTGTTTCGCCTTACAATCTCAATAATCGAGATGTGTGCGTTTTTTCGAGAATCTAAGATCCTATTCCGACCTTTTCCCTATGGGTTTCTATACATGTGTTCAGACAGATTTTCAATATCTTACTACTTTCGCCCTCTATACCTTATGGGCATTCTCCCCCACATGGGGCAATCTGCCCCACTTTAAACTATATTATATTAAAACATGAATATATTGCACTTTGCACAATTGTGAACTGATTGATTTTGCACACTTGCACTAAGCATAGACAGGCTGCACATGTGCATTATTGATTAGCACATGTGCAGTATTGATTTACACAGTGCAGCCTAGACAGCCTAGTCAGCACATGTGCAGACGAGTGCAGTATTGATTTTTGCACTTTTTGGTATAATTTTGGTGGTTTTTACATGTTTTTAATGATTTTTAAGGAAAGGGTTTCTGTAATGGAAAATAAGAGCGATTTGATTTCTATCTTCCATTAAATAAATAAATTAAATAACACAAAATAATCTGGAAAAATTTATTGTTTAATTAGATGGACATAAGTTTATTTCCGAATGGTTGGCGTTAGTGGTTTGAAATAAATAGATTGTTTTCTGGAGTCCCAAATCAGTATTAAGTATATTTCTGTACCAGTAAAAATGTGTTAATTGAAATTATCAACATGAGATTTGCTTAACAAATGTCGATTCCATGTTTAGACTGCTACTAAA
>MQRK01219756.1:31316-68917 GCA_001938485.1 Girardia tigrina
GTTTTCAATTTTTTATGCATTTCATCAATTTCATGACAGTACCTCTCCGCTGTGATTGTTTCACCTGGATTCAAGAAACTATAGGGGATGATTCCAGCATCACACCACCAAACTGTCACAATAACCTTACGGGGTTTTGGAAAGTGTTTCGGTACTTCATCTTTGTCCAACCACTGTGCAGATCGAAGTCGGTTATCATACAGGATCCATTTCTCATCACAGGTAATGGATCAAGAAATGGATCGTTTTTATTGCGAAGATGATTGGCAGAACAAATTTCATAGAGTCGATTCTTTTGATTTTCATTCAAATCATGTGGAACCCATTTATAAAGTTTCTTGATTTTTCCAAGTTGTTTTAAATGATCCAGGACTGTTGAATGACTAATGCCCAACCCATCTGCAAGTTCTCTGATTGTTGTACGGGGATCTGTTTCCACCATTGTCCTCAAATTGTCGTAGTTCACAGCAACTGAACGACAACGACCTTTTTCATCTTCAAGGTTTTCATCTCCATCAGAAAATTTTCGGAACCATCTGTGCACTGTGCGCTCAGAATTAAATTATTGTTCTCTTGCCAAACGCTTTATTGATATTGCGAGCCGTTTCTGCTGCTTTACGACCAGTTTAAACTCGTACAACAAAATTGCTCGAATTTTAAAAATAAATTTTTAAAATAAATTTCAAAATCTACAGATTTAACTACAAATAATTCTCAAAGTAATTCACATTTAAAAATCAATTATTTAACGAATTATTTCTAACTTACATTTTTAGCAAATAAAATTTCATTAAATTATTTTTTTTAATTAATTAATTATAATTCTTTTCAAAAAACTTTTGATTTTAGATATTTTCTTTTTTTTAAATATTCAAAAGTTTTAGGAGTGCGTTAGATCTTCACAAAGATAATGTTGAAGAACTTTTTTAAATCTGGGTTTGAGGCTGACGAAACCCAAAGAAACGATATTAGGAGATGGAGATAATTTTAAAAATGGTTTTGAAAATTAAATAATTTTTAAAAATCATTTTTTAAACCCATTCTCATTAAACAAATAAATAAAAATAGTCTCATTAGGCAGAGATATCAGTTGGAAGGAAATAAAACATTTCATTATAGACTCTTCCAGAGTCATCTTATTAGTTTCTATTGTTGATAGAGAATTGAGATGAATATGAATAACGAAGAGCATAATAAGGAAAGTGTTTCTCGACAAGAAATCCGAAATATCCTTGTAAATGAGCCGCTTTCATCCGAAATATATAAAAAGAATCATCATGATAATATTGTTTTTCTGTTGCAGAATAAATCAAAAATAAATTGATATTGAATTATTATTAATAAACATTTTCATTTGAAGATAAACCTATTGTCGCATTTTTTAATAAAATATCTTAAAATGTTTATTGAACTTATTTTTAAGAGTATGAAATTGAAAATAATCAAGTTCCTAAGGGGAAGCATGAGGGAGAGAAACTTGGATTTGTGAGTATTTATGATAAAATGTATAATAAACAATTGGTTACATAATTAATAGAACAATTATACTAAAATAAAAAGTTATCTTAAATTCATATCTAAAAGTCTCTCCACTAATTTTAATATATATATTGTATCTTTATTATTAAAAGAAACAAAACATACTTTAACATAAGACAATAACTATATAATATTTTATTTAAGTGTTTCATGTTTCGTTTATTTGTTGTTATTTTCAAAATGTATATAACTGTAGTATTAGCAACATCACAATTTGCGTGAAAACATTTATTAGCGACGCAGACTCATCTTTGCAATAATGTTTAGTAACACCATCTTCAGTAAGCATTTTTCTTTAATTCATATATTTATTGTAAAATTTATTCAAATTTTAGTTTAATGAATTAGATTATAAAATTGATAATTTTTAATTTCAAAAATTTTATTTGGTAAAAATACAATAAATAAATTTTAAAATAAACATTAGCTTTTTAATACCGTGTTCTCTATATTATATGACCTATCTTGATTTTAAGACCTAACATATTCTCTGAAAATTTTTCCTGTATAAGACCTACATCGATTATAAGAACAGGTAAAAATTGTTAAACTAAATTAGATATCAATACTCAATCCATATTTATTACATAAAAATATTGTTAAATATTACATTTTTGGCTTTAGTATAATTTCAGTTTGGATTAATCTAAGTTTTACATTTTTTTGAAAATTTTGTTTAGTTTGAACCGATACAATGAGTTTAAAAAGAAAGAGTTATTCTTTTGACTTTAAGAAGGTAATAGTAGAGGAATAATCTTACAGCATTCTGCAAAGAGAAGAATTTAGATCTCCGCTTAGTCAGAAAGTTGTGATCACAGCATGACATGTTACTTCACAAAATGGAAGAAAAGAAGGAGAATCAACGAAAGTATGGTGCAGGAAGACGTCCATCCTTTCCAGAGCTTGAAGACATAATTTGTGACTGGATCATTGATAAACGTGCTACCAGCTCGATTGTTAGACGAGGGGATATTCAACAGTTTGCTTTAAAAATGGCTTCTTCTCTTGGTATTACTTCCATGGAGTTCAAGGCATCAGACTGTTGGCTGAGTAAATTCATGAAACGATATGATTTATCCTTAAGGAGAGCTGCATATCTCTTCAAATTGGAAGATTCTGAAATTGTTAAAAGGGCAATTGCATTCAAAAACTATATTGATATGATAAATATGTCATAAGTACCACCCTTCTAATGTAATTGCAATGGATGAGACAGCAGTTTTTATGGATCATGGAGGTTCACAGAGAACAGTTGATGCCAAAGGAGCTTCATCAATTTACATTCCTGCTACTGGATATGAAAGTGCAAGAGTAACATGTATTCTTTCAATTTGACAGGATGGAATAAAAGGAACTCCTTTTTTAATTATAAAAGGCAAGAAAGAGAAACTTGAGCTTGTCTCAGGAATTTATATACTAGAAACAGAAAAAGCATAGAGCATCCAGGCTGCTATCAAAAAGTGGATTGATATAATGCTGCCTTTGGTGTTAAGAGGAAGCCAAAGAGGTCTTATTATTTGGGATGCAGCCAGTACTCATCGCGCAAAGGAGATGAATTTTCTATCCGAAAGAAGAATAGATCACGTTATGATACCTGGTGGTATGACTGGTTATCTTCAAACATTGGATTTGGCAATTAACAAGCCTTTTAAGGACAATCTGCATAAGGAAATAGATGATTATATTGAGCACAGGATGGTGAGGAATGTACGTGGTAATTTTGTAAAACCAAAGTTACAAGAAGTTGTTGGATGGGTGAAAGAGGCCTGGAGCAAGATCACTGATGCCTGTGTTGTCAATGCCCTTCGTGCTGGCTATTTGGATAAGTTTTCATCATTTTAAGAGACATTCATTGCCAAGTATGATAGATAAAGGCCATTTATTCTTCAAGAGTTACAAAAGCAAGAGTGACAAGAGCTTGTCAACAATGCTGTAGCACTAAATATGAATTATGATGATATTGAAGAAGACGATACTGGCATCATTATAGATTAGTAATATGTACTGCTACAAAATATTTGTAGTTATCGAATAAATATATTCTTCTAATTTATGACTAATACTTTATTAATTATCAAAACTAATAAAGATTTATCAAATTTATCAAAACCTCTCAAAAATAAAACCTAGTCCAATTTTTGCCATTTCTTTCTATCCAGAATTAATATAAGACCTACCTTATAATCGAGAGAACACGGTAGTATTAAATTTAATAATTTAAATTATTTACTCAAATGTGTTATTAAAATTTCAAATTGCAAAAATTTAAATTAACTAGTTCATTTATTTCATTTAATTAATCTCAATAGATTTAGATAATTAATCAATAACATACCAATCCAATCTGGGTAGAACAGTCCCAAATCTAAACAGTATACAAACAATGAATTCAACATTTTGAATTTTCCTTCACATGCAGAATATATTGACGTGGTCAATATTACAATGTATTGATTCAAGAGAGCAAGTTGATGACGAATATGACTTTACATAAGTTAAAATGTTTAAATTCGAGAGAAGATCTTCAAAACGATTAGGAATTAAAACAGCTACTTAAAGGCACTGTACTATAAAAACTGAAAGATTCTTTTGAATAAGGAAATAAATATTTGTAAATGCTTCACTCGTTTATCAAGACAGTCAGCTATACATTCGATTCTTACGATGAAGAATTAACTGAGTAGAAGGAATTAAAAATACTTAAAATTTATATCTAATTAAAGCGCTTTAGCGACAGAGGTATGGTGATCTATATATATTTCATAATGGGAAGTGCCATAAAAGTTATAAAGCTAATAGATGGTTGCAAAGGCGTATTATATTTGATCATCGAACAAAACTTTAATACCGGAAATGCGTTAAACATCTCAAACGAATGACGTATGGATAATTTGAATTCGATAATAAATATTTATGTACCAATGTATGTTGATACAGATGATGAGAGAGATCAAGGAGTGATCCCTAAACTGGTTTTTATGTTTCGGGTGGATAAATAGATAGAGGGATATTCAAGAATACCTTCACCCGTTGCATTGAGTGGACTTATAGAACCAAAGCCTTTAAAAACCCTAGTACAATGGATCATGATTGATCATTTTTACAGACAAACCGAAACATTCCCATATACTGAAGCTTGGCACTTTTTCATCAGATGATCAGAAGCCCTTGTATTTTTAATTGTTTCCCCCCGATACAGAGTATATGATTAAATATACTGTGTGCTAATGATGAGTATCATAGTTTACTTTGTATATACAGTTATCCGAGAAGTTATTTAAAATGAAAATATAATTTTCTTTTACATCAACTCAAAGAGAATGAAAAGAAAGGATTACATTTCTCTCATACAAAGCAATAAAAGTAACTATATGTGAAATGTTCCTTGAAAGAATTTATTCTAAAACACGTTTTTGTGGTAGGTATACATCGTTGCAATTATCAAATTAAAGACACCGTTGACTAGAGGAAATTATAATGCGTGACCAATACATTAAAGTCTACAATGAAGGTATATTTATATGGATTTTAACTCGTCAATTGTATGGATCATTCTTTTTAAATGAATTTGTCAAACTAAAAAGATATTTTGGAGAAATTTGTAAGATATTTTTAATAAACATCCAGTAGGTTAAAAGTATTGTACATTATGCAAAGGAGGTGTAAATAACTTTTTCACATAACTTTGGATAGGAAGATAAAGTCCCAAATTTGAGGGCAAAAATTCACCAGATGTGTCACCTTAGGACTTTTTCATCAGATGTTACTTCAACAATTTTGTTAATAACAAAATACTAACATGATTTTTAATGCTAAAAAATTTGAATGAAAACAAATTTAAATTATTGAATTAAAATTTTTTTCTAGAATCCTTAGAAAAGGATCGATATTAATGATACTGTGAGAAAAATACTCAATGAACTTTCTTTTCTTTTCCGATTCCTATGTTGTATTTTCTTTAAAATGAGAATATTGTAGGTAGACTTAGTAATCGCAGAGTAGCATTTGCAGCAGCGTTTGTGACACACAGCCGCCGCGGTCATCCGACCTTGTCTCTTTAAACTTTGAAATAGAAAAATTATTGCCCTTTTTCGTACTCCCGTGTGATCCTGCTCCCCGAGACAACCGCGCGGAGCCAGGCCTTTCGGTGCTAATCTGTTACGATAAGGAATTGTGAAACCTAGCCTTGGCATTTTTCTCACATCCCAAATTATCGTGAAAATCAAACCTAAATTTTAAATCATAAATTTTATTTATTAATCTCTGTTATGAAATTTTCCACAAAATTCAACCAAAAATTATTACATTTAATTAAAACTACATTTTTTTTCAAATTTATACAAAATTTTTTAATTAAAACTATCAAAATAAATTTGCAATCAAAATTAGAATCAAAACATTTTTAATAAACCTTAAATTAAAAAAATAAATTTTAAATTAATTTTAAATTACAAATTATTTTGATTGTTTTTTTCATTTAATTAGCAAATTTTTCAAAAGAATACAAATACACTCCATTTCAAAGTCACAATCCACCAAACAGCTCTTTCCATCAACAAACCAACATTCATTTGCACATTCTACCTCTTCGTCTACTCATTCTCTCTTACTATTTTCATCGATTCGTAGTCAGACACTTTTCCGGTCCCTGCGACGGCATGGCAGCTCGACCTACTCCTCCACGGAATCAGAATCAGACAGAAACAATTGGGTTCCCAAACACCTGTGCATCTTTCTTTTTTGATTCCAATTTTAAAAAACATGCATTAACTTTATTTTGATA
The DNA here is from genome assembly GCA_001938485.1 of Girardia tigrina. Classification (NCBI taxonomy): domain Eukaryota; kingdom Metazoa; phylum Platyhelminthes; order Tricladida; family Dugesiidae; genus Girardia; species Girardia tigrina. The sequence continues at coordinate 37,639 of MQRK01219756.1, forward strand.
AATTAAAAAACAGATATTTAGAAAATATTTATTTCTTCCCCATGTCCTGACCCATCAGATTTGATCAGATTACATTTGACTTAGGGAATACAAGGCTTGTAATGTTTTTAAAGGATACATGAGATTATTATCCCTCTTATACATTTACATTAACAGAGTTGACTCTGAAATTGGAATAACCTTCGTATTCTTCCTTTTTTAAATCTGGTTCTGTTAATAATACTACTAATCGAGAAAATTGAAAATAAAAATTTTTAAAACTTTAGGAAGAATAGTAAAATTAATTATACTATAATAATAATATTTATTTATTTTTGATAAATTATTCATTAATTAGAACAAATAGATCAGTATTTAATTCAAAAAATATTGTTCTTATACACAAATAATATCCAACATAATTCTATAGAATTTCATTAATGTATTCATTAAATTTATTTATATCATAATGAAACTGAAATATAATCCGTATAAAACAAAAGGAAAATTCCCATTATAAATTATTTTGTTTGAAATTTGTAAAAATAAATTTCTAAACGTTAAAAACAATAAATAAAAATAATAGATAAATTTCATTTTTAATTAGAAAACTGATGAGAATAATTAAAAAATCCATCAAAAAATTAATTTAAATTAAATAAAAAAATGGTAAATTATAAATTTCAAAAGTCAATTTAAAAGAGTACATTAATCAATTTTTTTTATTTTTTATTCGGTTAATTTTTTTTTTTAAAAAATCATTTTTTTATTTTTTGTCGGATAAATTACTAAACAAAAATAATTAATTAAATGATTTTTAATATAAAGGTCCAAATTTATTATCAATAATTTCTTCAAATATTAAAGATTTACTTTTTCCTTTGATTTGAATCTGAGTCTAAAATCGCTTTAAAATATAAATAATTTTATAATTGAAAATAATATTTTTCATTTTTTTTAGAAAATATAAATAATTATTAAATATACATTAAAAGAAAAACTGATCTATTTAAAAATGTAATTTCATAGAATTATATATATTTTGACGATCCATAATTTTTCGTTAATGAATAATCATAAAATACTTTTGAAAGGTAATTCTAAAGAATAAAGAATATTTTTTCTCTTGATAGTTTTAGGAAAGAGATTTAAGTTTTATTTGAAAGTAATAATAAGAAAGTCTGTATGAAGTCACATGGCACATATGGCGGATGACAAAAGGCAGGACTCTTTTCTTCCCTTTGACCCATACTTCAAGAGAGGGACGACAGTAGTTACATTTACACATGTTTCCATAGATAATGACCGATGGTAGCAAAGTCATTGTTGCGCAGGTCTCATTTTTAAGTTAACACTACAATATACAATTTGTGTTTTCGATTCTCCTCGAAAAAGTCAATTCTTTGTTTTAAAACTACAAATAATTATTGAATTAAGAAAAGCAAATGTAATTTTTTAATCAGTTTTTCAATACTTTATACAATATTTTTAGAAATCAAAATTTCAATTTTATAAAACTACATATAATTAACATTAATATGGTTTTTGACATATTAGTACTATGAGGAATTAGTTAATTTTTGTTCGCTGATCAAAATTTAAATAGCTTTAAAAAATTAATTATTTGGAATTGAAATCAAATTCAAAATTTTAAAAATTAATTAGAATAATACTTAAATATCTTATATTTATATTATAAAATATTCTATAAAAATTCATTTGATATAAAATATTATTTTAGTACAAAAATGAGTTGATCAAAACAGATCTGATTAAGTAGTTTTAAAATTAATAACTTTAGTCAAAATTGGAATTCGACTAAATAAATTATAACTATTTGTAAAAAATTTTTTTTCAAATTTTAAATTAATTTAAGGATATGAATCAAAAAATTAATGTTTGATCTGGACGCAATTTTTTTGATTATCCTATGATTCCTTTCTATTATTCCGTTGCAATTTAATCGATTGATGGCATGATATATGACTCGAATATTTCACTTTTCCATTAGCTTGTTGAATTCTACCGAATGAAATGTGGTATGATTATCGATAATTAGTTTCTTGGGAGATAATTAGTTCACAAAACAAACTTGAGAATTCTGTGACAATCTTCAACCTTAATTAATTTTTGTTTCGCAAAGCTAGAAGGACCACAGTCGATAACACTTAAAAACGTTTGTTGATTGTACTTAGTGACATCTACAGCAAGTCTTCCAATTTTCATTGACATTCAGCCTGCCAAGTCTGCCGTTTCACTGGAATTGACATTTTCACGATGGATTGACATTTTTAACATTTTGAAATCAGATCCTTGATGTCCGCGTTTGACACACATATTCATTGCTTTGTACATAGATATCGCTATCTTTGAGCCTAAATGACACTTCATGTGAAGTTGTTGTAGCTTGAGTAGATCGTCCGTTATCGATAAAAAAACAATTGCTACGTTTTAATTGTTTTGGGACTCTTGTCAACTCGTCTGTTATCTTTGCTGTTAACAAACTCGATCTTTAACTCGATCTTATACTCCTGACACAGCTCCTTGATCATCAACAATCTTTGTTTTATTAAAAACTCACATGAAGCCTTGGTATTTAATTTTTCGCGATCTGAGATAGTTGCGGTTACCAACAAAACTACTGACTTATTATCCGATTTTTCTATCACGCTCCTTAAACTCCATTTCACTCATGCATTTAAACCCTTTACAACTACTTTTAGTTCTACTTCATTGATATGTCTAGAGTCATTAGTTTTTCTCAACCATGATGCTTTCTCGATTATGTTCCACTGGACTTCTAACGCCACACCAATGGCTATTGAACTTGCGTCGCACCATATAATACCTTTCCTGCAGTCATTAAACCTCTACAATCATTGACTTATTAGGATGTAATATTCCAAATATCGGTATGGATCCTATCGATTTACCCATTTCTTTATCATTGTACTCTTTTAGATAACCCTTTTCTACCCAACCGTATAAAATATTAAGCTTTGCAACATCTTTTAATTTGTGGTCCTTAGAAACTGACTGGTGACTCGGAAGATCAATCGGCGCTTCTCTTTTTCAATTCCATTTAATCAACTAATTTTCCTTAAACGCAATCTCAAAATCATGCTTTTTTATGCTAACAAGATGCGCATCCGATGCAGTATAACACAAACTCACATCTATCACTTTAATTCCTTCTTCGCAGAACTTAATAACACCCTTATTAATTCTCACACCACCCAATTTATCTATGCAATCCATATCAATGAAGATCCATAGACAGTACGGCCAATCTTCCATGACCGAACATTCCACCCTAATACTCCTGTCATTTATAGTCAGCCGCACTTCACCCAAACCCATTCCAGCACTTTTTTCCATCCACCAAAACCATACTTTCTCCTCCTGAAAACATCATGCAATCAATCAATCAACGCAATGGACGATTTTTCATCAATGGTGACTATTGGCAACGCCTACAACTGTGAAGAGAGAGAGTCGGAGCCTACAAAGTCCCCTGTTCGTTTCCCGACGGATAATATTTTTCGATATAACTCAGTTTTTGACATTTGTAGCAAATTGTCTGTCTGTTTGTTGCCACTGAGAACCCCTAAAATGACTCCTTTCGTTCGATTCAATGTCAATCTCCCAATCAATATAAGGTACTATGCGAAGATTTGCTCTGACTTTATTGAGTTCTCCCTGACTTCCAAAGCTCCCTCTTTCCGTGTTGTATTGCCACCATTGAACCTTGTAATAAACACTTTTTAATCATCAAATACATGTGGCTATACTCGATCATTTCGGTCAGAGGTTGGTCGCCAGCGTGTTCCAAATCAACCTGCAGCTCGAAAGGCAGTCCAGCCATGAAGGAAGCCTTTGTTAGATCGTCGATCTTTGACGCTAACATCTTCACCTGGGACGCATAATCATCGATAGTCTTGCCCTCGTGATACTGCAAGCTTGTCAATTGACTGTACGCAGAGCGTCTAGTCAGGCCAAACGAATTGTTTATTATCTTGAAGAACTGATCGCAGTTGGTCTGCGTCTTTTCGTCCGATTTCATATATATGTTCAGTGCCAGCTCCAATAGTAAAAAAGGGAGGTACAGGGTTGGATCGGTAATCTTCTGGATCTTCATGATCATTTCGAATTTCTTCTGACAGATTTCAAAGCTAACGCTTCCACTGAATTTTCCAAATACTCAAAAATGATCTTTATGTCATTCATCATGCCCGGATAGCTTGTAAGATTCAATATGAAAACACTGTTTAATTGATAATATTCGAACAAAATATCGATTAAAAACATATATTAAATATTTTAAATAATTAAAATATCTAATATCCAAAAAAAAATTTTAAATTTTAAAATTAAAAAATTAAATATTATTTTGATTTGATTGAAGTTTTAAATATATGAAAAATTATTTAAAAATGGAAATTGGTTGATTGATTATTAATTAAGAAAATAGTTTAAATTGTTTATAATAAATTGTTATTAATTGTGATTAATTATTAATTCATTTGTTTTAATCGGTTGTTTGCCGATTCAGTGTTTTGATTTAAATAAATTGTTGGGACCAGTGAGTTTTTCTTTCACGTCAGCCTCGGGCCTATTCATTACACCTTCATCGAGGCAGGCGAAGGAAAAATTCCCAGAATCTAAAAAACTAAAAATAAAATATTATAATTATAATTTATAACTAATTAATTAAAAAAGAGAAACTTTTAATTTGTTTGACCCTTGAATCCTGTCGATTTGAATATTTTCTTGTGAGAATTTGATGACCTGATTTTTTGACGTGGGTTTGATCGGAATTTTGGCCATCTCCGGGTTGTTTCTATCTCAGGACTGTTGACTTAGTGATGAATGATTAAAGGTTGACTGTGAGAATTGTCTGCAAGTGAAATCACATTTTCAACCGGAAGGAATGGATGGTCAGACCAGTCAGCAGCAGTAGTAATCAATTGAACAAAACCCACCGGAACAAATCAATGCTTCAGATGTGCCAAAACGGGAATAGACGTCATAGCGGTGTTGGGCGGTATAACCGTCAATGGCAACGAGACGCAGCTGGCGTTCGGAATAAAACAAGTTTCAAGAAACATGAACTGTGGGCTGAATCAGTGTGGCAGCCAGCGCCGAAATATTAGTCACAGTTAAGAGGATCGAAGCATCTAGAGAGGCAATGATGGATCTGGCAGGGTCGTTGACACCACCAGCAATCATCACAGACCAGGATTTCACAGCAAAATTCAATGGGCAATGTTGGTCTGTGTCATGGCACTGGAAGGGAGGCCAGGCATCTCCAGTGCATAACAGTGTCGCGAACTATTCATCAGCCTGGTGCCATGAAGAAGAAATCGACGCCAAACTAAATGATTGGAAAAAAACGGCTGGTTTGTCGAACATGAGAGTTTCTGACAACCAACACTGCCACTAATGGCGGTGATGCAAGTGTCTGGCTGGTACTCGACTACCGAGAGTTAAATGAAACAATCTCCAACCACACCGCGGGCAGTTTGGTTTGTGCAGAAAAACATCGAAATTGGCGACGGATGTGAAGAAATCTGCAAATCGTAGATCTGAGACGAGCTTATCTGCAGACCAAAGTGGACCAATCACTGTACCAAAACATCAAGGGCGGTTGTTTTATCTAACCCTTTTAGGTTTTAGACTTAGTATTGCGCCAAAAATAATGCGAAGGATATAAGAACACGTTTTGGCATCATATAAAGCGGTGAAGAAAGGGACGGATGCGTATTACGACGATATCATAGTGGGTACGAATAAAACAACGACCAATCAGCTGATTTCGGTACTCACTGGATTCGGTTTAGAGGCGAAAGCACCAATGGCGATAAATGGAGGCAGAGTTTTGGGACTGGCTGTGAAGGAAACAGCAAACGGAAAGCTCAAATGGCAGCGAGACGGATCACTCCAACAACTGCTACATCAAATGACTCGTCGTAATATTTTCGCGTGGACAGAACAGCTGTTGGGTCTCTACCCAATCGGGGGATGGTTGCGTTCATCATGCAGCTTCATAAAACGAATAGCAAGTGGGGGTGATTGGGACACCGAAGTGGAACCGCAGCTAGCAGAACTAGCACGACAACTTGCAGAAAGAATTAAATCGGAAGATCCCGTTCATGGAATCTGGAAAGTACCCCAAACTGATAAAGGGAGAGTGTGATGCAACGCCAGCTTGATTGCAGTAGGGGTGGCAGTCGAGATCGGCACAGAAATTTTGGAGGACGCATACTGGCTTCGACCGAAGAGTGGCAGTAACCACATTAATCTTTCAGAGCTTGAGGTTGCGAATAAAGCTCTCTAAGAAGCGTTGAAATGGGGCATCCGAAAGTTTGAATTATTCACTGATTCAGTCACAGTATACAAGCGACTCACTGCAGCTTTGTCCGGAGCAGAACCAGTTCGATTTCAGGCCCTCAGTGAGTTATTAATCACGCGTAGAATTAATCTTTTCAAGCAGATAGTCCAGGAGGAGGGCATCACAGTATCAATTAGGCTCATTCAATCAGAAGAAAATAAGACAGACGTTTTGACTCGTGTATCAAGCAATTGGTTAGCAGTAAAAAAGGAATCAATCGTAGGATCGGAAATTGAACCAGGGAGCAACAAGAGAGCAATGACGGCTTTAAGAAGTTGCTCAAAATCCTCCACCTTGGGACAAAACGCACTATGTTCTTAGCAAGGAAAGTGTGGTGGGCAAATAAAGTATCAGGGGAACAAATAAAATCAATAGTGAAAGGAAGCAACCCATGTGCGTCAATTGATCCAGCACCAGTTCGTTGGGAGAAAGGAGAAATCGGCACCATGAAGATGTGGCAACGTTTGGCGGCAGATGTCACACATATGAATGGAAAAAAATCCTAACGGTTGTAGATTGTGACCAAGGACGATTTATTATATGGCGTGAAATTAAGTCCAAAAACGAGGAAGAGGTTTGTAAAGCATTATCTAGTATTATAATCGAATTTGGACCTCCAGAAGAGGTATTACAGGGTAATTTTAGTACTTTCGGAGGAAGTGGGTTAAACAGCTGCTTGATCGATCGGGAGTGCAGGCGCAATTCAGATGTGTGAACTGACCGAGCGGAAACAGAATTGTTGAACGGAGCCACAGCACGATCAAAGGAATGGTGGCTCGAAGTCACGGTCAAGTCGGGGAGATGATCGCGTGGTACAACACAACACGAAACATGGAGGGTATAATTCCAGCATCAATGGTGTTTGCGCAAAAACGGAGATTGCTTCTGTCGAAAGATTTCTCGTTAATGCAACCTCATCTACAGAAAGAATTGAAGAACGACAATCTGAGAGTAGGAGACGAAGTATTTGTTAAGCCAGCACTGTTGTTACACTGAACTACGAATTGGGCACGGGAAACTGTTACTAAAGAAACCTAGCTGAATTGCATCGAAGTCAATGGAATGCCATACCATATCAATCATGTGAAGTGTGCAACCCCATATCTACAAAACGAACAGGAATTGGCAATCATTAAAGTAATGCAACTGACTCGACGAGAGTGGCGAGGATCGAATGGGAGAGCAACGAGGGAGCGGAGTATACTGAAACGAACAATCAGCAAGATCCGAAAGTTGTAGAACGGCCTCGCCGCATGGTGCGTCCACCGATTCGACTCAACGACTTTGTCTGTGCTGGCACTCAGATTCTCAGTGACGACAAAGTGCCTCCTTGCTCGAGCAGAGTATGCTTGTGTGCCTTGAAGGCAAAGGGGCGTGTTATTAATTGTGATTAATTATGAATTCATTTTTTTAATAGGTTGTTTGCCGATTCAGTGTTTTTATTTAAATAAATACTTGTGAGGCATATTTACTTCTTTTCTAATTTAGACGACATAAATGTATAAATTGAGTAAAAATGATTTCTGAAATTGTAGTTACAAACACCTCTCACAATTACAACTTGAAATGTCATTAACAAACTCTCATGGGTGTGTATCGTTCTAATAGATTATTTTCTGTATTTAATTCTCTTAATCGATTTGATATTTAAATAATGTTTTAAAATATATACTAGAAATTTTATTGGTTCAAATTAAAATGAATATTAAATATTTAAAAATTACCTATTTAATTTATTTTTTACAACGAAATTAAATTAAAATATTAATTAAAACATGAATCAAAATATTAATCAAGCATCTGAGTTTGAGAGACACGAAAAAATAAAATTAGACGTATTATCAATATGTGGATATAAAAATTATGCCTTTTTAAAAACATTTCAAACTGACGAAAAACGTTTCGAATAGTGATAAAGATAGCTGAACAAACGTAAAAGTTTGCAATATGTAACAACGAATAACAAATCTATAAAATTTATTTTTTCAACAAAAAATACTTTTAAATAGATATTATTTAAACAAATAATTATCCATATTTTTTCAAGTTAAATATTTTATTTAATAAAAAAATTTAACAATTAACACAATATTTTAAAAAAATATATTTTCAATCAAAATATCATTGTAAAAAATTCAATTTAAAATAAAAACTTAAAAAAAACAATTTCTTTTTACTGCTTAATTTACAGTAAAAATCTTCGATTTTACTCAATCTTGCAATATTTATTATTTTCAATATAAGCGAGGAAGATTTTTGAAACATTAATTTTTATTTTTTTTCTAGTTGTTTGAGTCCTAGCTATCTACTAAAATAATAATAGTTAAATTTTGAAAACATTGAAAAATAATAATAAATCATAAATGAGGGCGCGGTCTGAAGAATTATATACCCTATAACTAATGGTGTAGTTGCTCTAGACATCATTAAATAAAATGGAAAATCGATTTACTTTCTTTTCTTTTTTTTGCAAATGAGTTATTCGTTTCAAATTATGTTGTATTATTGTACAAATTATTTTAAAGAAATATTCTAAAAAAAATTGATAAATGAACAAATTTAATAAATATACATATATATAGGAACTCAATCAAAAGTTGGAAAATTTTTTGAATATAAAGATTATTTGAAATTATTAATAAAAGTTAAGAAATAAATTTAATGATTTTTGTTGAACAAAAAGTCACAAAATAAAATTAAAATTCCACTTTAAGATCGATAAAAATGTTTATCAAATAATTTGGTGTTAACTATATATTAGATAAAAAGATATTGTGATGAATATTTGGTGTGTTGATGTTTTTGTGTAGTGTTTGCATGTTTAAATGTTGTGTGTTGATTTGGGATTGTGCCTCTCCTAACTAGATGGATGATCAATATTTTATTTCTTATAATCTGGAACTAATTTATTCAAATTTAGACTTAATATTCAAATTTTTAATTTTTTTATTATTGTAAATTTTAAATAATTTTATTGATTTTATTTTTGTAAATTTTTAAATAATTAAAATCAAATTAATGTTTAAAAATGATTATAAAAAGTCATTTTATTTTAGCCAAAAAAATATTAAATTAAATTATTTAAATAAAATAATTTTCTTCAAGTTATTTCAGATTAGATGAGATGAAGTATTAAACATTGAGTGATTGATTTACGTGCGAGCAATACTATTGATTGTCATAGAGATGATCAAAATTGTGAATGTAATAAATTTTCTATCAAATTTGTGAGTTCTCTTAGCAGATATTGCTTTTATACAAGCAAGGTGTTTGGAAAATCGAATCTGTAAAAAAATGTAACTGTGTTAAAATAAACCTTTCTCGTCTATAACCGAATTATAATATCATCAGAGTAATGTGTCCAAATACCAACTAAAAAGTCGCTTTACTTTTTATCAGTTATCTAATGGAATTAATATTTGTTCCTGTTCAAAAAATGTCTAGATTTTCGTACTTTAATTTTCATTTATATTTTTGACAAAAGACAATAATGTTTTTTGAGAAAAATAAAAACAAAGCAGTAAAAAAGTAAAGGTTTACAATAATAGTGGTAAATTTATTTTTTATTTATTTATTTCATATTTGTACTTATATCATTATGTATTATAAGTAAATAACATTAAAAATTGTTATTTGTGTTGTATCTTTATTTTTGTTGTATTTATTTTAATAATTTATTTCATTTTAAAGTATATAAATATAAAGTATATAAAAGTAATAAATATTTTTTAAATTAATATTAAAGTTAAATTTTATTTCTTTATATATAACAAAACAAAAACGCCATTTATCAATAATTTTATTGGTTAAAACTAGATTCGCCTTTACAGGCATCATCAGTTAAAATGAATATTTAAACAAAATTACAAGTCATTTAACTTGTTTTCCGACTGTTTCACCTTAAATAATTTCCATATTATTTATTATCTAAATAAATCACTTTTGTATATTTAAGCATGGTATTATAATTGCTGAATAAATAACGCCTCAGTGATCATCCGCGCACAATTTGTGTCAAAATTTTTACTCAATATTGAATTCTATTTTCTTATTTAAGTAATTTTAACTTACTGATATCTTAACATTAATTATTGAAGTTAAATCTCCAGGTTTCATTTCAGGATTCATAATATCAACAAGTAGAATTTATTTAATATTTACAATCTTTATAGAATACTTAAACAAATTAATAATCACAGTTATTTATTATTTGATTTTATTTTGTACTTTCGGTGAAAATTAAACTAAATGAACATATTTATTTAAGAAAAAATAAAGCATTTAAAATTTTTATTAGATATTTCGATTTTTTTTGTTGCATCAAAAGTTCTTTATTTAAACAATATACTATTATTTGTATAGGACGATAATCATATCAAAATACTGTCATATCAATGGACGAATCATTTTGTCCGTTTAAATCGGTTTATAAAACTTTATTAAGAGTGTTTCAATAGTTATACTTTCAAAATTGTGATCAAATTTACTGATGAAAACTCAAAAATCCATCAACGACTTCCATTTTAACTTGCTTTGTTATCCAAAATTGAGCTTTTCCTACTTGATTGGATATGCTCGGCATTTTAAGTAAAAAATGTAACGATTTGTCTCTCTAATGTGCAAAAATTCACGCTTGTGACTTTTATATTGAAAAATTTAATTTCATGCATAATTGTATTTAGGATTTATTTTTAAATAATTAGTTCTTTTTTTAATTTGTGTTAAATATTTAGCTTTCTCTAAGTAGGGAAATTTTAATTAAAGACTTTTTTCAATATTTTTATCCATGAAATTAAGAAGCCTATTTTTCAAGGCCTTTTATTCAATCAATGTTCTCCAAACTTTGCACACTTACTCTTTTTTGATGATAATAAATGATAATGTAAAAAATTGATCAAAAAAACTATTAGGTTGGTCGAAAAATAATGGCGCTTTTGAGACACAAACTTCAAAGACGTGCAAATTCACAGAAACATAAGTTTATTAATCAAAGTATGAACCGTTGGCATCAATACATTTTTGCTAACGAGAAACAAGTTGTTTTATTCCATCAGCATAAAATGCATCGGTTCTCGAAGCGACGAATTCTTGGAAGGCATTTTGAGCATCATTTTGGTTTTTGAAAAATTTTTCACGTAGGAAGTTGTACAAATGCCTGAAAAAGTAGAGGACCGTTGTTGAGAGGTCTGGTGAACATGGTGGATGAACCAGGGTTTCATAGCCCAACTCATTAAGCTTTTGAAGAGTCACTTTTGAAATATGAGGTCTCAGGTAACAATACGATCAAGAAATGGATCGTTTTTATTGCGAAGATGATTGGCAGAACAAATTTCATAGCGTCGGTTCTTTTGATTTTCATTCAAATCATATGGAACCAATTTATCAAGTTTCTTGATTTTTCCAAGTTGTTTTAAATGATCCAGGACTGTTGAATGACTAATGCCCAACCCATCTGCAAGTTCTCTGATTGTTGTACGGGGATCTGTTTCCACTATTGTCCTCAAATTGTCGTTTTTCACAGCAACTGGACGACCACGACCTTCTTCATCTTCAAAGTTTTCATCTCTATCAAAAAATTTTCGGAACCATCGTTGCACTGTGCGCTCAGAAGCTGTTCCCTTGTCAAACGTTTCATTCATATTGCGAGCCGTTTCTGCTGCTTTACGACCCAGTTTAAATTCGTACAAGAAAATTGCTCGAATTTTAATTTTTTCCATTATTAATTTAGCACCGTAAATATTCTAAAAGTAACAGCAATATGTTAATAATGGCTATAGGAATATACATCTAGGCATAAGATTTCAAATAATATCTAACACTAATGCATTTAAACTTATATACATATCAAAGTAGATAAACAAAGTATAAAGCTCAAAAACCGCCATTATTTTTCGACCAACCTAATATTTAAGATCTCAAAATTTAAACAATGCAGGCCCATCGGAGTTCCTGAACAATATTAACATAAAAGGATATACTTATAAATTATAAGTACTTTATATAAGGCAAAAAAATTAATTGAAAAATAAAAAAAGTCCAGTTAACCGTTTCAAAGTCTAACTAGAAAATCAAAATTATTTTTATATCCATGCTTTATGCGGGCATAACTTTGTTTTGCCAACTGAATTTTTAAATCTTTTATTGTGCTTATTTTAAAAATATTTTTTTAATTAAAATTTTTATAATTTAAACAAAAAAACAATTAGAAACATTATAAAAATTGAAAACAATATCTTTCCATGAAATGATTCGAACGCTGAACTATCATCTTCACAAGAGAAAAATATATTTGTGAAAACACTAACACATACACCTCTCGTCCATTGTAAAATGTATCAAAAATTGACAATGGAAATTTAGTTAACTTAATTATAGAAATTTTAATTAAAAAAATATTTTCAAAAAAAACAATAAAAATTAAAAAAAAATTCTGTTAGCCAAGTAAAGTTCTGTCTGCATAAATAACGGATATAAAAAAATTTTATTTGATTTATTAGTTGTATCCCTAATACAATCCCTAAATGTTGTCACGCGATTTTAGAAGATTTCCAACCCCCCTCCACCTCATCACACTTCGTCACAGAATTCTTTCACTAAATACTTCAGTGTGTCGATTTGACGTCACATTTCCCAAACCCACCCTCTCCCCCACGTCACACTTCGTCACAAAATTCTGACCCCAACCCCTCTCCCTCCGGCACGACGTCGTTTATGGACGGCCTCTAATCTCTTCTTCATTTACATTTTAATGATTTTGTTTAGATATTTTTATAATATTCATTATTACACAGTTTATTATGAAAAGTAACAAGTTCCTTATCACAAATTTCAAAAATGACGTAAAATTAATTAATTAATATAATTATTTAAAAGAATTTTGTTAATTTATACTTTAAATATTTAGAAATTCATTATAACTAATAAACATTTATCTATTTATTTTTTTAATTATATATCAATTTATTTATTATATAAAATTAATATGTATAATTTTAAGAATTCAATTTTTGAGTGTTTATATTACAAAACATTTTAAAGGATATTGATTTAATATCCTTAGGATAAATAGAGGCAGATCGAAAATATCCGGCTTTCACAATAAAGAGAAATATAATGATAGTCAAATGTACAATGCTTTTCCGTGACAAAATTTTAAGATTTTTATTTTTTATTAAATATTTATTTGAAAATTTTTCAAAATTATGGAATTATAGGGTTCGCTATTTGATTTACATGGGGGTGCAAATAGTTTAATCCAGTGTTTAAATAATTTAATCCATGCATTATTTATGATTTTTTATGTGTTTTAATTTTTTACAAAAAAACGAGAAAAAAACAGAATTACAAACAATATATAACAATTTAAATTAGAAAAACATAAAAAAATATCAGTTACATTTAATACATTTATTACTGTTTCAAAATTCTTCTCTTCTTATTCCTTTGACTGCAAATTCACGAAAATTTCGAAAATAATTTTTAAATAGTTTTCAGATATAAAATCTGAGCTTTGCTTTATTGCAGCCATTGATTCCTTCTTAATTGTGCTATTAGCATTCTTAACTACATTTTTTCGTGTAGAAAAAAACTTGTTTAATTGGGTTAAACTGTGGCCGGTATGGTGGCAAGATGACCTCATGGCCACAATTTACTACGCATCATTTATTTCCCTCTTTTTTAGACACTACAGTTATCCATGATGATTTTTAAATTAATTGTTATTTTGCCGCATCTAAATCATGAGATCATTTAGGTAACACATGAAAGTCATACAATTGTAACTTAATTTTTTTATTTAAAAATTTTGTAAGCGCGTTTTAGATATTTTTGGTTAAAACAGACAACTTTTTACATCTAATTGTGCTATTAAGTTTTCCTTGGGTTAATCCACAAACCATCCTGTCACATTTGTGGCCACTAGAGCAACTTACTTCAAATTCTTCTAAAGATTTAACCTTTTCGTCTTCTCAAGTTAGAATTTTCGAGTAATATTCGATGTTGTTCAGCACATTTCTGCTTTCTTGGTAATTTAAATTATTTAAACATCTATCAATAGGTGCTGTTGACACATTCACATTAATATCGGATAATTTTTAGTACTTCCAATTTATTTTCACTAATTTCTAATGGTAATGAAAGAAATAAATAACAAAAACACCATTTATCGATATCAGATTTATTTTTGATAACATGTTTCACCTTCACAGGCATCTTCAGGTCTTCTGTTTGAGGTTTGTAAGTCGAGCTTTTTTTATACTTGTTTGGTTGTTATTCAAAGGGTATTATGTAAATCGTGGATTAATTTATTGATGTCAATTAAAATATATTGATGTGATTGGATGTTTCTCTCTGCACATTCAAGCATGGTAAAAATGCTTTATTAGAAGTGCTTCTGTGATGATCCTTTCATTACAATTATCAAAATTTGATTTCAATATTTTGAATTCACTTTCCCAATTGACATTTTCCCGATTTTTATATCTCGTTAGATGTTCTAGAATTGAATTTATCCTGCTCTGCTGAAAATTTTCGGCTACCCTAGTGTGGAGATGATAGTTTCTTTCTCCAATGTACAAGGCTTGGCACTTGTGACATGTAAATTGGTAAATTAGATTGGCCCTAATTCCTAAATGTAGTTTGAGATTTGTTCTTAAAATATAGAGAAACTTTGTTTGTTGTGAAAATAATTTTTGCTTTAAATCCTCCAGGGATGTTCTTTAATAATACATTTTTAAATTCCTGAGCCCCCTGTGAGTACTCAAGTTTCACAGTTAACGGGACCAGCTTGGAGATTTCTGATTTTCTTTCATTGTTGCGAAAATTATCTCTCAATTTCAAATTAATTGAAATATTGGTATTTTTTATCAGGCTGTTAACATTTTTGAAATTGTAACCGTTATTTGCCAATTTTGATTTTAAATATTCAATACCTTTATCCATTTTCTTAAAGGTAGATGAAATATTCCATATTCAATGAACGAGTTCTTTGATCATGTTTCTGTTGTATTACTGGTCACAGAAACTCTGCAGACTGCTGTTTAGGCCGGTATTGGTGTAATGATACCACTTACATAACAACCAAGCAAGTATAAAAGAAGATCGCTTTACAAACCGGAAACAGAAGACCTAAAGATGCCTGTAAAATGTAACATGTTGTCAAAAATGAATCTTATATCGATACATTTCGTTTTTGTTATTAATATCGGATAATTTAGATTTTAACTTTTTCAATGACAGTTATTATTTTTATATAATACGTTCAGCTTCACGTGTAATTTTCTTCCTTTTTGTATCCTTACCTTTTTAGTTTCAATCCTACCAGTATCTTTGTACAATTTTATAATTGAAGTCATTGTTTCTCTATTGACATCCATTTCAGCACTGATCTGTGCGTAAGTTTTATTTCTTAGTATTTTTTTAAAATAACACGCTGTTCAAAATCAGAAACCTTGCGTTTAATTGTAGTATTGATATTTTACATTACATGGCTTTTGTAACTAAACTTTTATATTTTAAAACATATAAATCAAATGCTTACTTTTAATTTTTATTTTAAAATTTAAAACACGTTTATTAGAACACATAGAAAAAGAATGAATAAGTTATGCATGGATTAAATACTTCATAAACTGGATTAAATTATTTGCCCACCAGATTAAATTAAGTGGAAACTCCTGTACTAATTTTTAATATTTTGAATATTACTCTAAATAAATATTTTATAAAATATTTTTCTTTCAAAAATTTTGTGTAAAATAGTTTTATTTAAAGTTAATTTATTTATTTTAAATTTCTAAAACGAATAGAAAAAATATTTCTTTTAACTTTTGAATGCACATAATAATTTATCTCACTCTTCTGCATAAGATTTAAAAAGTAAACTAGAAAATTTATGTCAACAATTAAAGCTCTATAAAATTCTTATAATTACTCTTTTTGGATAAAATTGCATATGAAAAAATAAGAATATTAAAAAAAGAAAATTTGTGAAGTTGTTTAATTAAGCAGTTACCGCTTCGAGTTTTACGACTTTTCTGAGAGTTAAAAAAACGTTTTGTTAGCGGTTTCCAGTACCAAACATTATAAGGGTTTATTTTTTACAAAAGATTTGTATTCTGATTTCGTTCTAAGGGATTTTTACTTGTTTAATTACTTAAATAAGCATCTGTATAGACGGATTTAGTTAGCTTTAAAAAAGTAACTCCAAACACAATTGCATGATTTTATTGATGAAAAAAGTGTCATTGCTTGAAAAAAAGTCATGTATGGGATAATAAATCTCTGGAGGAAATGAATGTCAATGTAGAGGTGTTATGTAAAATAAAATATAATACATGAAACAAGTGCCATTTGATAATTCATCATTGATATTTCTGCACAATCTTAAAGTACTTTTTAACCACATAACGAGCAGTTTTTAGAATTAAAGGAAAAGAAAATAAACACCGGATCCCGTTCAATTTCCACAGTCAAGCTAACAACCGCCATGTAAATACTTTTATGGGTGACTGATAAGGAATTAGCAGGGCCATTAACTCTTCAGGTCAAGTCAAACCTGTATACCTGCAATAGGTACCATGTACCTGTACTACCTGTCCTATCCTCGGATGGTTGGCGACTAGACTGGCTGCCTCACTTGGATAAAGAGGGTGTGTGGACAATCAACAGGATTATTAACAACATCAATATGAGTTTTATAACATTTATTAATATCACAAGCGCATTCACTATTTAACATCTCTCTTGATCATGTTGTGGTAGTCGATAAGGCTTCACTAAGACTGGTTCTCCACGAGTTTATATTTTGTGTATCGTTAAGGAAGTTGTCCCAACATCCCACTTGTCAGTCATGAATATTGATTTATATTCTGTTAATAGTCTCATTTGTTGGTTGACAACTTTGGTGTTATCTATTTCTTTAATTCTCTTTAGTCTGTCATCATCTGTTGGACTATCTCTAATCATCCATATATCACTTGAATCTATAGTTTACTTCTTTAGTTTAATTCTAAATTTGTCGGATGGTATCTCCTGCTATCATTTCTGGGTTGAGTTCTTTGACTACATAAAACTCTATAATTTTTTGTACTCCTTCAATTATTACTTTTAATTTAACAATTTCATAATTTATAAGTTCTGAATCATTTGCACAATAAATGCGTTTACTCGTTTTCTTTATCTGAACATCTTTCATACTTTTAAGTATATCCGCTTTAACAACATTTACTTTGGCACCGGTATCCAAAAGACATTCAACATTCATATTCTTTGTATTAAATTCAATGCTTAGTCTTCTATTCAATTTGTCATATCTAATATTGAGCTTTGATATTTTCAAAATTTCTTCCTGTTTCAACTTTTGCGATTTTGTCTTTATCTCCTTATCAAAACAGTATGTTTCAAATTCTTTTTTCCAACAATCTAATTCACAAACTTCGAGAGGGGTATCTTCCAACACACAATCACACATACAGTCAAACATACCATTACATACACAATCACATACACACATACAATCACATTTTTAGTTTTTAGTGAAGCACACTGATCAACTCTCCTTATGATCGTGCATCCTCGTTTCCCTGGTCTTTGTCGTATACTTGTCTTTTATCTGTAAACATTCTTTGCCTCGAGATTCCTTCATTTGATCGTGTTTCTTCATATTCGTTGTAATCGTTTTCATCATGCATTTCTGCAATATCATATCTTCGATTTTTATGCCTCTGATGATTTTGTGGGTTATTTGTTCTTTGTCATTCATTTTTTCTGGCATATTGGTCTCTTTCTTTAAATCTATTCTTATTCATGTAACATTGCGTCCTGATATGGCCATTTTTATTGCAATAAGAACACTTTATATTTGGACAGTTTCTTCTGATGTGTCCTTCTTCGTGGCATGCCAAGCATTTTACAACTTTTGAATAGTTATTTCTCGGTTTGTATTCATTATTTCTTTGATTAGTGTACCTATTTTCGATATTTCTTTGTTGGTTGCGTTCTATATAGTGTGGGTTACGTTTGCCTACTGTTTTCCATTCATCATGTATACCTACCGTATTGTATGCCGCAACTGTTTCTTCTTTTTCCATTTTGCGTAGTTCATATATATTTGAAACTAAATCTGTTATGTCCTTTGCTTCAGTAGCTCCTCTCAATTTCAATTCTCTTTTCACCTCATAATCGTCAACCATATTCATGCTAAACATGATTGAGCAGCTTTTTCTTAGAAAGTGTACTTTCTGTTAATATCGTTACTAATTCTTCGGATTTTTTGAACGTTTCTTCTGGATCTGAAGATCCCCACCGGAGATTTAAAATATCCTTCGTTGTGTCAGGCAGAGATTTTTCTTTCACAAATGTCGTTTTAAGCTTTTCTTTATACGTATTTCCATCTGCTTCTCAAAATTTTGTGATTGCTGATGAAGTCATAAAGATCGTCACCATCACTAATCTTCTATCTTCTGTTATACCCATAATATCCGCATAACGTTCGAAATTTTTTATGAAGTCATCTAATTTCAACTCGGATCCATCAAATTTTTTTGTGTCCCATAATGTTCGTTGTCACATGAGCTGTGGTCGCCATATTAACAACATCAATATGAGTTTTACAACATTTATTAATATCATAAGCGCATTCACTATTTGACATCTCTCTTGATCAATATATTTCTGAGTTCAAACTAATTATTTTCAATAAATGAAAATCTGTTAATAAAAATTATTAATTATAAAGAATCTAATTGGTTGAAATTAAATCTAAACATTTTTCAAAAATAAGAACATATTACATTAATATATTAAAATTTTAAATACATTAAAAAATAAATAATGCATTCAAAAATTATTTGAAATCTTTTTACTTTAAAATTAAATTAAATCCTTTTTAATTAGAAGGAAATAAAGAAAATATTAATCATCCATCTGTGTAGGAGAGGCACAATCCGAATCAACATACAACATGCACAAATATCAACACACAATTCAAAACATTCCTCGCAAGGATGAAAAACAAAAGCTGTCAAAAGGGCAGTTGAGCTCCTTAGATACAGTAGCAATCCATACATTGAGAAGAGATAAGCTCCATCAAGTTATTTTCTTACTGAGATTTTCTAAAAATATGCAAATCCCGAGACTTAAGGCTTATGCATGACTATGTGCACCCACGGCCCAATGGCTACGATCCTAAAAAAATAAATAAAACAAATCTTAAAAAATCGAATTTATTTAAGGATTTTACATTGGTTTACGTCATAGTAAAAAAAACTATTTAACAAGATCATTCATCCTAAATCATCTACGTAAGTTTGAATTAGATTTTACCTATAAATTAAAAAAATAAAATCGTTTAGTAAAAGGCTGAAGTTTGTTTTCATTGTTGAAATGTTTGACGAAATTCGATAATTTATTAAGTTAAATAAAAAATACTTATACTTTTAAAGTTTACTACAAATTTTTGATCAAAATTTTTTAAAGTTCGACTCTAAAATTTCTATTTTGTGATGGATAATAAAAAGTTTTCATTGATCCGGTTCATAAAGAATGTTTGTGAGTAATATTTGTCATGAGGCGTGTTGTATTTTGTTTTCGGTATTATGTCACTCCTACCCAAAGGTCGATTGATATTTTGAGTGATACATGATCCCAATTGTCCTAACAGAATTTGAAATTTCAAATCTTGATTTTTTTAATATTTTTTAAATTCAACTTAATTTAATTAAAAAAAACGTTATTCATAAAATTCAATTTTATAATTTTCAATGAAAATTCTAATTTTTGTAAGTTTGTTGTATGTATGCTGTTTAGCTTGGTGACTCTCCTAATCAGATGGGATTGACATTTGATTGATTAATTATTTAAATCTAATGAAATTAATGTTTAAATACAAATTAATTAAAAAAATTTATTATTATAAATTTTAATAATATTTTATTAAAACGATTTTAAATTATTAAATTTAATATATTTTAAAAACTCATGTATATTTTAAAATTTACTTAATGCATTTTTGTCCAATAAAATTTTGAGATATTAAAAGTTATTATTACTTATAAATATTTATTTATTTTTTTATCATTAATTAAATCAAAGATTTGAATATATAATCGAAAAACATGTTAATCAAGAACGATACTTCCCACAGAAATCTCTACTGAAACGATTCTGTTTGTGTTGCAAATAAATGTTTTCACGGAAATTGCGATGTTGCTAATAATAATTTTAAAAATAATTTATTGTTATTAAAGTTTATTTTTTTTAAATGTCATAATAGTATTTGTTCGTAGAAAAAGGATTTTAGAAACTCTTTTTTTATATCAAGAACGATGACCTAAACTGTTATAATAATAAAGTTTCTTAGAAAATTTTGAACTCTCTTAACAATCTTAATCTGGTTGATTATCAGATAATTTATTAAAATGCTTTTAAATCGTATTTGTGGTTAATTAAAAAACAAAAGTTGAGAGTTGTTAATGTGTTCTCGATTGAATGGAAAAGTGTTTTGATAAGAGTTGAAATCACTTCTGATTTAGAATTTCATAAAGTAAATATTCAACAATAAATGTTCTCAAAATATTTGGAATGGTAAAAGAAAACCAGAAATAATGATTGGATTGGTGAATGAAGGAATTAAAACAGATTTCAAACAATTGTAACGTTACTACGTTACTTTTACAATTGTAATATTACTACTTACACTTAGATGTCCATGCTCACGAACCAGTTTACAGTGATGACGGATTTTCTCTCCAATTTATGTAGCGGTGCAGTCATTACACTCAAATTTATACGCAAGATCAAAGCATAAACTCAAAGGATTTTTTTATTTATTACTGAACATATTCTAGATTTTATATGTTTTAAGATACGATTTTTAAATTCAATTTAATATTAATTGATCTTATAATAGAAGCTATGAATTCTTCTAAACCTTCAGAATAAGGAATAGTTAATGAGTAAGCCCAAATAAATCTCTCGTTCGTTTCTATGTCGGGCATTAATAATTAAAGCGGTAATCCAACAATTTATGTTCAATCAAGTAACTAATCAACTTTGTTGAAAATGTTTACGTGAAACAGTACAGTATTTCCAGTCTGTATTCGGCAGTAGTGGGGGCAGTAATAGCGAGAGTGGCGGAGGCCAGGTGACAAAAAACTTCTGGAAACATTTAAGAACAAATATATCGTCAAATTGATGTTGGAGAATAAAAAGATGATGTTTGGACTACAAATCAGCTCAACAGAAAAAGTCAATCGGCACAATCGGTATCGCAAATTTAACGTGATCAGTCTGCCATATCCCAGCTGCCAGTTTTTTAATGTGTATCGCTCCTCTAATTATTAAATGGTCGGATTACTTTTCAATTGAGACCGATGATGACCGGTCAGTTCTGTGTCGAGCTTGATTCGGTGCATTTGGTGGCCGACACAATGCAGATGAAAATCAACAGCGATAACGGAATCCGATCGACCGAACCCGCTGGAGTATACAAATTAAAAGTATTTATTTGTACCTCCTCGCAACTCGAATTCTGTTTCCCAACTCCGGCGCGCTGCAGCCACAAAACCGCTGCACCCGTTCTCGCACCACTACTTTTATTAAATATTGGTGATTGTTTTACTTCAGTTGCTTTAGTAAATACCCTCTATAAACGAGTATCAAAGAGGTTTAAATCCAAAGCTTTTTCGTTTTTTAAATTTTCTTTAAGTGATAAAGTTTTTATTCTCCGAATATTAAAATTGCTTTTCAATGAAGAAAAATAGATTGTCATAAATTACATTGCTGAATCCTTTGTAAGAAACTTTTAGTAATGGCAGAATCTATATTCATCTTTATTTTATAAAACGTTCTTCAAAAAAATCGATTGTTATACAAAACACATTGTATTTTTTCTGACAAACGTAATTCAGATAAAAACTTTTTTTTGAAAAGACACTGAAAAAATATTACAAAAAGATTTAATGGAAAATGGGGAAGACTTTAATGTTTTGATAATTTTAATTTTATTGCTCTTAGTAAATGCATTTACTATTAATATTTTTTCAAACAATGCATATTGTTAGCTTTTCAAACAAAAGGAAATTATGTTTTTAAGTGACTAAATAATGGTTATTTATTAAGAAACATTTTTTTAAATATTAGAATGTCAATCACTAAATGAATCAAAATTTTAGTAAATTAAACCACAACTTTTTATCAAATGAATACTCTATAATAAAGAGTCTATATCTATAAGCAAAATGTGCCCTAAGATACTTTTTTTTCATTTTACGATTGGTTCGTTTATCCCTTCGCTGTGGACGGTTCTGGTTTACATTACACGATGAATTATTGGAAGACCATTGTCATAGTGTCTATAGATTAGAATTTCCGACAATTCGTTCGAATTATGAAAGGTGTGATAATCATGGGTACAGTATCTGAGGAGTATGGTAGGTGATACAGAATTTCTAATTCTAACTGAAGTAGCTTTGCAGTAAAGATCCACCACGATTGATGCTCTTGTTTCCAATTTGCTTTAGGGAATGTTGCCTGAACCAGATCTCGAAACAGTTATCATCTTTTATTCTGATAGATGTCTTGTTTAAAGCAGTATTCCCTATTTGTGCGGAATTTATTGTATCATCTTTTTCAACTTGCAGGTTTGCGCCAGATTAATCCTTGTTATTTGATTAGATGCACTGATATTTAATACTAAGTGATGCGATCCACGCATCATGGTGTTTTTGAGGACATCATTATTCAACAGAGTCTCAGATCAACCTCGTGGTTTATTATAGGGTATTGCATTTCTATATTACACCCCTTGCATTTCTACATTACACACAAAAAAATAAAAAATTATACAAATTCGTTTATGATATAAAACCTAGTCTCTGCCTTACTTTCTCAACCTATCTGAGCATATTATCATAAAATCCTAGATACGGAACTCTAAAATCACTAATAAGAACAGAGTCAAAATCAATTTCGACAGTATTAGTGGGGTTAAGTATACCATTAAAACGGACTTTAATCATTGAAAAAAAACTCCTCGGTCGGATTCAGTTGAGGAGACTAGGGAGGAGGGTACATATACGTAATACCTAATTCCTCTAACTTGGCGAAAGTTATTCGCGCATGGTGAAATCTCTCGTTGTCCATGATTAGAATCTTCTTTGGGTTACACCTAAAGTAGGTAGCTAGGTGATTCTAGAGGAATTCTTTAAAAAACTCAGAGTTATAAGCACCCCGACGCTTTTCATACGTTCTTGGCTGAATATCCATAATGACTTAATGTATGGCTATTGAATCCTGTCTCATCCAAAAAAACGAGATTTTCAGGACTGTATTGCGAAATAGCACTTGCACTCTTATCAATTTTATCCTGGGAATTACGTTCCACAGGGATTAAAGAAAGTCTTTTCCTTGTAATGCCAAGCTTCTTTAACTTTCTACATATTATAGAATTAGATTTCTTTACACCAAGTATAGTATACAATTCTTCACTTATTTCTGTTAGAGTCAGGTCACTGTGACAATGACTTGATCATCACGACGTGGGGGAGGAGTTGGAACTGGATTAGAAGAAGTAATTACGGGATGTGGGTTATTTGAACCCAGGATAACCGATGCTACCGTCCTGACGTTTATATCGACAATTAAAGAAATTCTTTTCATAGTCATGGACTCGTCTTGTGATAATCGAAGTACTAAATCCTTCTTTTCCTCTGTAAGCGTTTTCCTTTCTTTTCTTACCATGGTATTTGGGGTAAATAAAAAAAATATTTTCAATTTTTGTGTGTAATATAGAAATGCAATGTGTGTAATATAGAAATTCAAGGGGTGTAATATAGAAATGCAACACCCTGTAAAAAGGTTGAAATCACAGAATAAAATCATATGAGACAACTTATTAGTAAGTATACATTTTTTGGTTGAACACGATATTGATATTATCGTCTGATGATCATATTTTGGATCAAATGTGGAACTCATTTTTAATCAAAACACGAATGTTGGTGTTTCCAATGATCGAGATCGAGATCAGAAGAAAAAATAGCATTGAAACAGAAAATATGTAACTTTAAAACATCAACAAGTCGTTGTCAAAAGATATACCGAAGGGATATTGACAATAAATATATTTTTGAAAAAAAATTGTTAGAGCTTTTTTAATAATTTAATTATTTTACATGTCTCGAAACTTCATTATCCATCATCAGCAATTTTAATGTAATTTTTAAGATAATAAAATGTTAATTAATGGGAGATTTTATCAATAAATATAATTTTTTAAAGATTTTATTGGATTTTATTTATTATAGGAAAATGTTTTTTATTTATTTTAACTAAAGATTTTAAGAATTGAGGGGGCTTTACTTTGACCGTTTTGAATATTAATTAAGGGTTTTTAATGTCTTATTAATAACTATTCACAAAAATATATCCTATAATGGGCATGAAAACCCTTCTTAAAAACAGAAAACTCATCCCTTGAAACAGAAGTGATTCTATTTTTACAGTGCAACCAATGATCAAAAACCTTACTTGATCGACTAGATTGTGAATACTCCCTAATCCGAGTTTTGAGATGAATATTTGTATCTCCAATTTAAGTAGTAAAATATGGTAAAAGAATATACAGAAAAAAGATTGTATAGTTAAAATATAAAGATGAACCAGGAAAACGATAAGGAAGAGCTTTTTATCCGGAGAAAGTTCAAAATTTGAGAAGAAATGTAAAGTAAAAAGACAAATATTAAGTACTGTACATAATGGGTAAGAATAAGCAGAGCAGAAAATACAAACTTAGAAATGAAAATATTAAAATCTTGGATAGAAATAATGAAAAACTGAAGAAATTCTATAAAATGGGATTTGAGGAGTTAGTTAATTTTCCTTTTCGCTGTCAAATTTTGATAATTTATAAATGAATAAAATTGTTAAACATAATTTTAAAATTTTTTGAAAAAATACTTTAAATTAAGTTTTGATTTCAAGATTAATAAATTTAAAATAGAATATATTTTAAAATATATAAATTCTGGAAATAATAAATTTGAGCTATAAATATTTTTTTAATATGATAGAACCATATGTTATCCTAAATTTTAAAATAATTATTATTTTAGAATAAATTGTATCAATTTTAAATTAAAAAAGATTATAAATATTGGTAAAGAATTGTTTTTAATTTCAATTTTTTTCTGTTTTAGATTAAATTTTAATCGATTTAGATATTATTTTTAAGTTTCATTTTTGAGAAGTTTTATCAGTATTTGATTCTTAAGATATATAGGCGAATATATTATTTAAATATAGGCGAATTAATTATTTAAATAAAGTTTTAAAAATAGACCATTTAAAATAAATATAGGCGAATTAATTATTTAAATAAAGTTTTAAAAATAGACCATTTAAAATTAATTAAAGTTTTATTTAAGGATTTTTATGTAATCCTTTTGTAATCACTAAACCCTCAAAATATTTTCAATAAAGTAAAAGATGGTGTTAGCACATTGATTTTTTGATCAAGAGCCTTGTTCATCAATACTTCACACATCACCCTCTCCAAGTAATTATAAAATTTTATTGCAATTAATTTTGACGGATCAGCAGTATTGATCTAGTTTTGCCTGTTGATGACGGTTTATTCATCGAAATTAATTGCAATAAAATTGCAATTAATTACTTGGAGAGGGTGATGTGTGAAGCATTGATGATTAAGGCTCTTGATCCAAAAATCAACTTGCTAAAACCATCCTCTTCTAGTTAATTTAAAATATTCTGAGGTTTTAGTTTATTGTAAAGTTGTATTTAGGTTTTATTTTTTAGAAAATATTACGCATGTAATCATAAAAAATCTAAAAATTATGTTTTATCTTTTTTCTTTTGTAGGATTTTTAAAGTCTGACGACGGAAAAGCCAAAGGAAACTATGCGTTTTTTGATATTTATGCTGCTCTTGAATGGATATCAAATAATATTCACAGATTTAATGGAGATCCAGATAACGTAACCCTTATGGGGTACGGTCACGGTGCAGCTTTGGCCCATTTGTTTTCCTTGTCAAAAATGTTACAAGGTTTAAATTGTCATCATTAATATTGTAATAATGTTTTTATTTTTTCTAAATATTTTTTAATTTAATGTTTATTTTTACAATAATTTCCTGAAAAATATCTTTCTCAAAATGATTTAAATAGATAATTTAGCTGAATGAATATAACTTAAATCAGTTAAACAAGAAGTTGAAGTGGTTTCTTTGCAACAAATAAAACCGCACGAACTTATGCACCAACTTAATAATTCTCAAGTAAATAATATTTCTTTAAGGCAATTGGAACTATGATTCAAGCAATACTTTCAGATAATCCGTATCTTTTATTACCATTTCTTTTCTTCAATTGAACGAACGAAACTTACAGAATCGTTTTTATTTCTAAAATGAAATATATATTATTAAGAACAATTAGAAAAATCTCATTTGAATTTTTATTGCAATTACATTTAGAGTCATTACAACTCTCAGAAGGTCTTTCATCGTTTGTCATCGTTCTAATTGGTTTTCTTATTTTCTATTTTCAATTATGATTATTCGAACAATTTTTAAGTCATGTTTTAGAATATTTAACTTCTAAAAATTATTAATCAAAAATAATAATTTTAACCATTTCTTAATAAAACCCAAAATAATAAAAATGTTATCAAATTATTAAAAATGCATTTAATTTAAATTTTACTAAAAACATATTAAACTTATATGATGCAACCATGAATATTAAGTAGGATATATTCATGGGTAGAATCGAATCAATAAATTGAATACTTAATTAGCCCCAATTAGTGAGATGCGTATCACCTCAATTTGCCGAAAGACATTTTGCTGAAAAGATATTATAAGAAAAAACAAATAAAAAATTTACTCAATTGAAAAAATTAAAAAATTGGTAGGACAATTTAACTGTAGTACTTCACAGTTATTTTATTTAAAAGAATTCTTATCTCTAAAATTTATATAAAAAATTAGTTATGTTAAAGAAAAAATTGCTAATGTTGAAAATTGAAAATATATGAAAATCGTAATAAAAATCATCTGAATCTGATTTTTATTCTCCCTGTGATACCACACTTCCGAGCAATTAAAGATTGTATGTGACTATCTTTAGATTGTCTATGTATATGATCTTGACTGGTTTAGATGTTCTCTGCACATAAGCATTCCTGAGCGTGATGTATGTTGTGTTTACGATATTTTTTTTTCTAAAAGACTTATTTTATTATTTGTTTTTTTTACAACCCATCGTTATTTAAGGACAGTTTTATTAATGAAACAATTGCATTAAAATAAAACAAATGGTAACAAACATGACTTTTGCAGTTCTGGTAAATATAATGTAACAAAAAGTAAAAAAAAAACAAAAGAACAAAAAAATCAAGATTGATAGACGATGAGTTTTAATGTGATTTTGAGTCTTCTAAAAAAAAATCAAAAATCATCAAATCGCTTTTCAAATGACAAATGGCCAAGTTTATCATGTAATGTTTCGTTACGATCAGTAGCGTCTAGTAAACCGTTGAACGAAACATTCGAATCTCCGTATACCATAAAATATTTTGTTTTATTTATTTAACTCACATAACATCTATTTTATGCGACCCTGGACAAATGATTTTGAGAAAATCATTGGTTATCATTTTATTCTCAATAATAATTATGAATAAATGACATTAATTGACAAAGACACTTGCAATAATATTTCAGCACAAAGAATTGATTATTTGAACACGTTCAATCTCAAAAACAGAACTTAAGAATTAATTGTTTGTAAGATTAATAAAAATTTAATTGAAAAAAAATCAATGAAAAGTAATGATTAATTACAAATATAAATTACAATTATTATTTACCGTTGGTTTGACACGGATTGTAATTTGTTGACATTTCATGTTATCCGATATTAAAAGGTTTTTATTTATAATCTGCGTTTTTATTTGATCATTGATTGTTATTTTATCATTTTTATTTTTACTGTCGCTAAATTAGTCTAAATCAATTCATTAACATACGTTGAATTAGGCTGATTTAGTTTAGTTATCGTTCTTTATTTTATAGTAAAATTAGTGTTTTGTCATCACGCCCAAAGCACTATTTTTACACTCCTTATAATTTGTTGAATGAAGTGATAGACGAAATGGAAATAAAAAAGAAATAATAAAAACGTCACATATCTTAAATTTACTCATGTTTCAAAAAAGATAGTTTAAAACATCTTTTTTTAAATACGTCACATATTCAGTGAAGGGTGAGACAAATACATTTATCATTCTTATCATTTTTGTTTATTAAACAATCATACGTTGTAAACATATTTATTTATTTACGTCTCATAACACGTAAATACAAGAGTCTTGCCTCCAAAAGGAAAAAGAAACAACATAACAACAAGTTTTTACCCTTATAATTACCCACACAGAAACCACAGGATTTGGTTAATTATTTATTTATATACTTATTCTAAGAGTAATATTTACATTATGTTATGTTGTAATAAAAATGATATAAATTCTGTAACTACTTCAAAGTTTTAATTTTACATTTCAAGTAATATTATCGTTTTTAAAGAAGAAAAAATAAAATTTCATAAACTGCATGAATATTCTTGTTAAGACATATTATGTGGCATAAG
Organism: Girardia tigrina; assembly: GCA_001938485.1. Lineage (NCBI taxonomy): Eukaryota > Metazoa > Platyhelminthes > Tricladida > Dugesiidae > Girardia > Girardia tigrina. The sequence continues at coordinate 66,678 of MQRK01219756.1, forward strand.
TTAATGTCGCAAAAGAATAAATTGTTTGTAGATATTACAGTAATCTAACTTAAAAAAACAATTTAGATTTGATAAGAAAAAAATGAACAATTTAATGTATCAATCTTAAAATAACAAAGATTTGATCTGATAAGGAAGATGAATTCGTAAAGATTGTAAAAATATTTATCAATGGAGCATTAGATATTTTATAAGTTGACAAGTAACCTCCATATCTACTAAAGCAAATACATTTAATATTAGGGATAACCCAAAATTCTTTTCGATTTTTTAAAACAAAAATTAAACATCATTATACAACTCAAACTCAACCAAGAGTCAAAGTACTTATCATTTGAATCAAATTATTAAATCAATTTATCAACAATTTGATAAATCTTTCTGATGTATCAATCTTTGTTTGTAGAAGCAAAAAACTATCAACATCTGTTGGATAAAAGTTTGATTTTTTCATCGAAAAACGAGCCGAGTTTATCGCACGTTTGCTGTTCTGCTACTAAAAAAAACTTCGACTCTTAGATAAATTATTTTCCTTCGGCGAGATACAGTTGAATAAAAAACTTCTGTGTAGCATAATTTGATCTAATGATATTTTATTGTTAATAGATTCTGATTAAAATTTTTTTAAATAAAATCAAGAGAATGGCATAACGACCCATTGTCGCTGATTTCTGATAAAGAGAGCAAACGATTTAGCACCGATCGAATCAGCATTAGAAAATTTTTTGTATAAACCATTTGAAATTACAATTTGAGCTCCAATAAATATTTTATTGGCCTCAGACGATAATTTTTAAACTTTTTTTGGAATATCGTCGACTTTTTCATCTGCTTTATTCGATCGTTTCACCATTATTGCACTTGAAAATCGATTAATCATGTTTCAATTAAACTTTTTTCTTTCATAACTAACAACATTTTTTAGAAACGTTTTTTTGAATTTTTACAACAATTTTTTTAACACATTTTTTACAAGAAATTGAAAATTGTGACAATATGTCACGTACACATTTTCACACATATATTTCATTATTCATACAAACACCCAATCACTTTTAAACATTTCATTTTACACATACACATGTCATCAAAAAATACCTTTTATTTACACACACATACATACATACATACATGATTCAAATATCGAGACAAAGATAGGATGCAATCCTTAATCAATTTCTCCAACCAATTCAAATTATTTCTCTCTCCAGTGATATTAATTCATCATATTAAAATTACTTTTCATTCAAATCAATTTACTCTATTCGACTTAATTATTTATTATTTTAATTTATTTTATCTTATTTAGTCATTATTAATTTTTTGAAAATTATTCAATTTAATTATTCATTTGGCTAATTATTTATTTAATTTCTTTTCCTCTTTTTTCGTCGGCTAATGTTTGGTCAATCCATTAATTTTCCGTCACAAATAACTTTTGGATAAAACGTTCATAACACTGATTTGGTAGAAATTTGCGGTAAGCCTTTACATGCCGCTAAGCTTTAGTTTCTGTCAATTTATAATATATCTTTCGGGAGAGCCTGTTGATTTTTTATTATTAAGGAGATACCTCACAAATGATGTTTGTAAAATTTTGAGGAAGGAGGAGATTAACATAGTACTTATTGAAGGATATTAGTATCAACAATTCCATCATCAATAAAGCTTTTATAAAATAAAAAGAAAATTTTTTGACTATTACGAAAGAATTTTAACATAAAGGTCCCCATTTTAACCAGTGCTCATATACAATGTGAATCGAGTAGAAGTAAAATCATGAAAAAAACATTTTATTTTATTGTTCAAAGTTGCATAAATTGTCAAAAGCGAAAAACACTAACTGCGAAAACAAAAAAAAGACATATTAAGCAATTTGCAGATGAACCTTTTCAGAAGATATATATTTGATCCTTCGATGTCGGCTCTTCCTATCATTGTGAAGCAGAATTCACAAAGCGTTGGATTGTTCACCCACTAATAGGGAACGTGAGCTGGATTTAGACTGTCGTGAGACAGGTTAGTTTTACCCTACAATAGTAATTCTGTTCAGGGCGAGAGGAACCACAGATTCGGATCACTGGTAAATGTACTTGATCGAAAGGTCAGTGGCACGAAGCTACCATCCGAGAGATTATCTTTAGAAAATATCAAGATATCATCAAGGTATACGACTACTTCCTTCCAGTTCAATTCCCCAAGAATTTTTACCATTAGTTGTTGAAAGGTGGCCGGAGCGA